>ML345741.1:28470-74076 GCA_005239505.1 Nicotiana paniculata | reverse complement strand
TTTTATATTATATATAAATATATTTAATTCTTTTTTTTTTCGTTTTTTATTTATTTAATTTTTCTTAAACCCCCCCTTTTTTTTATTAAATTAAAGAAGATAAAATACACATGTATATATATATATTATATATCAACCAACTTACTCTTAAACTTAAAGGGGTTATATAAATAAGAAAACTCACTATTTATACAAAGGTTTAAATTATACTAATCAACAAAAAATACTACTATAACTTACATTTAAATTAGAAGAAACCACGTTGACATATATATATATATATATATATATTCTCTTCTATTTAAACATATGAACAAATCTTATATTCTAAGAATGTGAATATTTTTGTTATTTTTAATTTTCTTAAATAAAACCTATTAAGAGTAAGATAAAAATTTAAAATATTAAGATTAGACCTAAAATTAATATTTACAGCAAAATAATATAGAATTTGGGTGGTCAAAAATTAGTTGTTCACAACCCCATTACCCTCTCATAGGAATCGACGTCCAAGTAGATGGTATTCTTCGCGTTATGAGTCAAACTTCGACTCCGCAAGTTCGTAAATTATTTTAAAAACAATGTATTATAAAGTTATGCTCTTCTCCCCTCTTGTAGCTATAATTAAATGGCTGTATTCATTACTTTACTGAATAATAGGTACCTCAGTTAAGTTGACTCCCATATTCGACAAGAAACACCCATTTGAAGATGATTTGATTTTGGGACCACATCCTACATTAGTCATTCAGGAGTATGAGAAATGGGTTCGTGATGGTCTTCTTGCTAAACATGATCAAAAGTAAGTTTTTTACTCTGTATGTATTATCAATATATTTATAATTTAAATAATAGACATATTGTATTTTAAAATTTATTGTTGAAGTGATTGGGAAGACCATTACAAAAAGAACAAGTCAACATTGCATATACATTTGGATTTTGGCATTGATCAAGTCACTTCAAGAAATTGGTTTTACCTTCTCTCATTTGACGCCAAACTATGGAATGACAATGTGAGTTAAACTCCTTTCAGATTCAGTTTATTAAACGTATTCTGTATCAAATAAATACATATTTTCTGTATTATGTATGTAACATATAGTTTTACAAATTTAACTTGGTAACATATAATATAAAATGTATTCAGTATCAAATAAAAATACGTATATTCAATATTATGTATGTAAACATACAATTTTAGAAGTTCAATTTTGTAACATATAGTTTAAAATGTACTCTGTATAAAATACATACATGTATTCAGCATTATGTATGTAATATACAATTTTGGAAGTTCAATTCTGTTTTCAGCAGTTGAATTTTTCTAAATTTGATTCAATGCACTGACACTATGTATTCAATTTTATATGTAGCATATTGATGTCATCTTTTACTACTTGAGAAATAAGGGCAAGTACAACTAAATACCCAACTTTAAGTATACAATTGTTGATTGTATATTCCAGACAAGAATAGCTAAAATATTCGACAGGTATGCTGATACAGATAGTAATGCAAATGTAGCCAAAGAAGAGGATGTGGTATGTGAATACATAAGGGGCTAAAGATTGTTGGCAAATGTATCATAGCATATTGTTGACAAAATCTTGATACCAGTCAACTTGAAGGACAAACTTCATTGGATATTGACAGTTGTCTCATTCAAGGATAGATGTATCAAAGTGTATGACTCAAATAGATCAACATGACATGATGCATATGTGTCTTCTGAGATCGATAAGCTAGCTAAGCTTGTACCTCTGTATCTATCGATCAGTGGTTTTTGCCGAGATAAACAAGGCATAGATTGGTCTCATGACTCAGCATACAATGACAAGACACAAACTGATCCCTTTGATGTTGTTTTCTGTAACGACCCAAAATCCTAAGGTCATGATGGCGCCCAACAGCGGGGTCAGGCAAGCCGACTCTCAATTTACTAAAGGTTCCTTCTTATTAGAGTAAATACTTTAAAATATACTCAGTTTTTAAAACTTAAAACATGATTCGACAAGGATAAATAACCAGTTTTAATCAAAAACAGTCATGAAGAGGCGTGAACCAATATATGTACAACCCGAAATCCATAACAACTATCACGTGTGTGCCAGGTTCTAGTGTCACAAGTCCTACGGGCGTACTAACAGAATATACAAAAGATATAATATACAGTCCCATTGTCTGAAGGAAATAGACGGGAAATAAGCAAAAGAAATCCCATGGTGCTGCCGGAGATCGCCAGGAGAAAAGCAGCTCACCGTGAAGTCAGGTCCGTCTAATATCAAGTCAAGCTCCGGTCCGACAACCAGATGCACCAGCCTCAGAACCTGTACAATTAAGTACATAAGCGTAGCATGAGTACATAATTATATATGTACCAAGTGAGTATCCCGCCTAACCTCGAAGAGGTAGTGATGAGAGGTCGACATGACACTCACTAAGGTCCAACGATATAATTTAACAGAATATAATAGAAACGCTAGGCATATAAAGGTAGTGAAGCAACAAATATATATGTAAGGTACTGAAATCCAAGAAAAATACTGGGAATGAATAAAACAATTACCACTTCACTTTCTCCCAAATATCTGTCAAATCAATACCCATGAATTTAGTAACAATTAAATCATACGCATGACGGGTAAAGACACCCGGCCGGAGTCATAAGATAGTCATGCCCGTGCACTGCCGAGGGTCGAACTGCCCGAACCATAAGTGCACCTCTCCACAAAGTACTCACATATATGCACTGCCAAGGATCGAACGGCCCGTACCAAAAGTGCATCTCTCAATCCGCCTTGGCGTACGACCCGTTCCCATAAGAGTGGGGGAAAATCACACTCCTCACGGAATGTAAATTGCGAAGCGGTCACATGCACACACATTATTCCTTTTTAAATTACTTTTCAGTGAACAATTCCTTACAAGTTTCTCAAATTTTGCACGACCTCAGGGAAGTAAGCAACATGTAACATTTAAATTATTAAGCATGTAGTTCATATCAAGTAAAAACATAAGGTATGATGTGGGCCTAACTACCCGGACATAACAGTAATAGCCGCTACGTGCAGACTCTCATCACTTTGTACGTACGTAGCCCCCACAATTATCATATATAGCATTTAAATCACCTAGGGGGACAGTTCCCCCTTACAAGGTTAGAAAGGAGACTCACCTCGCGTTGCACCTACTCACCGGGTAACTAATGCGCCCGAAACTCCGAACTCGACACCTACGGACTCGAAACTAGCCAAATGTTATACAAATATATCAATTTATATTCAAAGCATGGAATTCTCCTATTAATTAGCCAAATTCACCATTCTTGAAGAAATTCTAAAATCCAACCCCGGGCCCGCATGCTCAGATTTCAAAAATTCTCGAAGGGAATACTCACCCATAGCCTAAGGATCATTAATAAATAATTTTTACTTGATTTCATAGCTAATTCATGGGTAAATTCTCAGATTATCGAAAGCCCTAGGTTACTATCCAATTCTTGATTTTTCACTAATTAGGTGATTAAATTCAACTAGGAATTCATGCATTAACAAGTCTTGAGATGAAATTTACTTACCTTATAGGGGTTGGGTCGTGGAGTCCTTTTCCCAAGATCTCAAAGTGTTTAATGGAGGAAACAGTGAAGAAAACAATGAAGAATCCCGTATTTAAGAAACACATTGTCTGACACTGTTTCCGCACCTGCGGCTCGAGGACCGCACCTGCGGTCTCGCACCTGCGGAAATGGACGAGGAAGCTTGGGCCCGCACCTGCGGAGTGGAGACCGCTCCTGCGGAACTTTGTCTGCACCTGCAAGAAATGGCCTGCCCGCTGGGGGTCACACCTGCGAGGCCGGGACCGCAGGAGCGGTCCCGCACCTGCGATTGGGCAACCGCACCTGCGGTCAACACCAGAGCAGGTGCACCAACAGCTATTTCAGTTGGTTTTTGGCCTCGTGTGGTGTCCGAGGGGTACCTGGGCCCAACCGAGCCCCCGTCCAAATATACCAACAAGTCCTAAATCATAACACGGACTCGCTCGAGCCTTCGGAACACCCAAAACAACGCTAAAACTCATAATAGCACCTCAAAACCCCTAGAACCAAACTTAGGAACTTTAAGTTTTCTTGACTTTGCTAACGACGTGCCAAACCGGCCTATACTACTCGGAATGAAACCAAATTTTGCAGGCAAGTCACAAATGACATAACAGAACTCTTCCCGATCTCGAAATTCCGTTCGGAACTCGATAACACAAAAACACGTCCCAAACCACAATAGTAACTTAAGAAACTTCTTATTTCAATATTGGGCGCCGAAATGCTCCGGGTTCATCAGAAATCCTTTCCGAACATACGCCCAAGTCCGAAATAATCATACGAAGCTACCGGAACTGTCGAAACTTGATTCCGAGGTCGTTTACCCAAAATGTTGACCGAAGTCAAACTTGGCCTTAAAGGCCAACCTTAAGGAACCAAATGTTTCTATAACACTCTAAACACCTCAGAATCCTGGACCACCAATTTCCGCAAGTCATAAATCATAATAAGCCGCTATGGGAAGTTTCATTTAGGGGAGCGGGATCCGATAATGCAAAACGACCGGTCGGGTCGTTACATTTTCATTTCAAATCTGCCTCAACAAAAATCTGGGAGCATGTATGCATTTAATCCTCTTCCTTGTAAAAATTTTCTAATAATATCAATTGTTTTAAACTGTTTTAATGTATTTTTTTCAGGGATTGTGGGGTGCATGTTGCGGCATACGCAGAGTTTTTGAGCACCGTTGGTTTGGTTCCTGAAACAAAATTTGATGTCAATTTACTCCGTCAAAGATATGGTGCCCTCCTTTGGGACTATGCTATGCGGAAGATAGACGCTGATGCCATTAGCGAGAGCGAAGAACCTCCAAAGATTGTTAGGAAAATCACAGATTCTGATACGTCGGTTAAGATAATGTTAGAGTAGTCTTAGGTGAATGTAGTTTTTGATGGTTTTTTTTTTGTGAATACTGTTTTTTTTGGACAGTGTGTTGGTAAAGATGGTATTTAGTTTTGCACATTTTTTTTATTCACTTTATCAACAGTGTTTATATACGATCATTTCAAGTATCCAAATCGATATATTAACTATTTCATCAGGTGTATTTAGACCTTCATATTTATATAATATATTGTATTAATATTTATTCAGGTGTATTTTGAATACATGTATTTCCTCTTATGTTTAGTAAGCTTGGACCTAATCACACCATCGATAAGACTGCTACTTGCTTGACGTTTCTCATATACCTTATCCTTCAGCGGACATGTATGCTTATCATTGAACTCTCTCACTTTGAATAATTGTGATTTGTTATTGCTAGATGCCTTATGTAACGACCGGTCGTTCGTTTTGAGAATTAGCGCCCCGATACCCTAATAACCGCGTCTCCCATGTTTATTTATGTTATTGGAACTTGTCGGAGCGTTAAGTGATGGAATCCGAGGTGATTTTGGATACATAGTTCATAAATGTAGAATTTAACTTTAGAAATCTGGCAGTAGATAGAGCTGTGTGAAGACGGATCCGGAATGGAATTTCGTCGACTCTGTTACCTTCGTTGGGTGATTTTAGGGTTAGGAGCGTATTCAGAATGTGTTTTCGAGGTCGGTTGTAGATTTAGGCTTGAATTGGCGAAAGTTAGAATTTCGACGATTTCGGTCGATAGGTGAAATTTTGATATCGGACTCGGAATGGAATTCCAAAAGCGAAAACAGGTCCGTAATGTCAATTGTGACATGTGTGCAAAATTTGAGGCCATTCGGATGAGTTTTGACGTGTTTTGGCATCAGATGTGAATTCTAGAAATTTCATAAGTTCTGAAGCTTGAATCTATGCATACTTAATGATTTTGATGTTATGAGATATGTTTTTAAGGCTCAAAAGTTTGAATAAGGTATTAGGGTCAGTTGGTAGGTTTAGTTGAGGTTTCGGGGGCCTCGGGGTTGTTTCGGATGCCCAACGGGTGAATTTGGTACTTTAAGAGCAGCTGAACCATTCTGGTTCTGGTGTCTCGCACCTGCAATGGTATTTCCGCAGGTGCGGACACGCAGGTGCGAAGGGGTGCATGCAGGTGCGGACGTAGCTTAGGCTGGCCCGACTCGCAGGCGCACCTGCGACCCAGCCACCGCAGGAGCGATCCCAGTGTCGCAGGTGCGAAATACCTGGCCTGGTTATATCAAAATCCGAAGGTTTGAAATTCATAACTCCACAATTGATTGAGAGCTCGAAATTTGGCGATTTTTAGTGGAATTTGAAGAGGAGAATCATAGGTAACGTTTTCTAACCTTAATCCATTTGTATATCAATAATCTCTATCAATTTCCTCAATCTAATCAATGAAATTGGATGAAAAATCATGAAATTGGGATGAAACTTCCCCAAGTAGAAATCTGAGGATTTAGGGAGATTTAGACGTCGGATTTTGTTGATTCTTATTCGAGTGGGTTCATGAGCGAATGGGTGTTCGGGAAATATAAATTTTACCCGATTCCTAGACGTGGGCCCAGGGGACTTTTTGGGCGAATTTCCTATTTCCGCGTATTAGCTTAGAAATAATTAGCTATTTTTTTCCCTTGAAGTGATATTTACATTATGCAATCGCTTTGAATATATTTGGGCCACCCGGAGTCGGATACTCATGGCAAGAGCGTGGTATTGAGTTGATTAGCGCAGTCAAGGTAAGTGGCTTGCCGAACTCTGCGTTGGGGACTTCCCCTTAGACATTTTATACTGATTTTGTTACGTGGACGCCGTGCATGTGACGTGACGAGTGCATACACGGGTCATTATTGCTAAAATTCCATTTTTCCTTCCATAAAATCACTCATTCTCATTCTTATATTACTGTTTCCTGTCTGAATTGAGTAGTTAGCTTAAGAATAAGCATGTCTACCTGTCTTTACTTGATTTCCTCTTAATTGCTACTAGTTGCACCATGTTTAGGTAGTTTTATTATATTCTTGCCTCTTGCTTTACCTGAACTGTTTAATTAAGCTGTATCTGACATACTTCTGTGTTGCATATTTAAATTGGGACTACGGACCGAGATCCGGGAGCTTTCCCATGTACTGCATTGCATATTTAAACTGGGACTACGTACCGAGATCCGGGAGCTTTCCCCCTGTACTGAGACGTATATTTAAATTGGGACTACGGACGGAGATCCGGGAGCTTTCCCTCTGTACTGAATAGCATATTTAAATTGGGACTACGAACTGAGATCCGGGAGCTTTCCCTCTGTACTGAATAGCATATTTAAATTGGGACTACGAACTGAGATCCGGGAGCTTTCCCCTTGTACTGCATTGCAGATTTACTGTTGAGATATATGTTGTGCCGAGCCGAGGGCTCTCTTCCTGTTATAATTTCTTCCAGTTTCCATAAATCATGTTTATCATTTCTTATCTATAATCACTGTTTTAAATTTATATTGACTTGTTTTAAAACTCAGTAGAGCCTCAACCTAACCTCGTCACTACTTGACTGGGGTTAGGCTTGGCACTTACGGAGTACCAAATGTGGAGTACTCACGCCCTTTCCTGCGCATGTTTTTCCCATGTGCAGATCTAGGTACCAGTACACAGTACAGTGGCTAGGCGCATCTTAGCAGCTGCATAGGAGACCGCGAGGGAATTCTGCTGCGTCCGCAGGATCTCACGAGTCCCCTTCCTACTCTAGTACAGATATAGGATATATATATATAGATACATTTTCCTTTTCTCTTTGTATAGAGCTACAGTAGTTCAGAGTTTGTGACTTTGTGATGTTCCGGGTTTTGGGAAAGTAAAAGCTGCAAATGCCGAGCGGCTAAAAGTTTTATAGTATTACTTCTCCTTTACTATTTCTATTATTGTCTTGCCTTATTTTTACGCAAGTTTTAGGATTACCTAATCGTAGGGACTAGGTGCCGTCACGATACTGTTCGGAGGGTAATGCGGGTCTTGACAAGTTGGTATCAGAGCGTCTAGGTTCGTAGGAGTCACAAGTCACAAGTCGGTTTATTAGAGTCTCGCGGATCGGTGCGGAGATGTTCGTATCTATATTCGAGAGGCTATGTAACTATTTAAGAACAATCAAATTCTTTGGAATTCCTTATCGTGCTAGTTACTGTCATAAAATTCTTAAAATTTATTCTATTCTTGCTTGCAGATGGTTCGTACCCGTACTAGACATACTGATGACCAGGTACCCGAGCCCCCAGTCAGAGCCACCAAAGGCAGGGGCCGGGGCAGAGGACGAGCACGCGGTGCAACCCGAGAACTGGCTAGAGCAGAGGCAGAGGAGCCCCCAGCAACTACAGTTTGAGGGGCACAGAAGGTCCCTACTGTTACTCCAGACCTCCAGGAGACATTGGCCCAATTCTTGAGTGCCTTCAATACTCTGTCTCAGGCAGGACTACTCCCGATAGCTCCAGCTACATCCCAGGCCGGGGGAGGGACACAGACTCCCGCAGCCCGTACTCTTGAGCAGAGGGTTCATATGGGGCAGGTTACAGAGTATATTCCTATGCCCCCAGCAGCTCCAGGTCAGCATGAGACTAGGATATCTGTTCCTGAGGCAGAGCAGATCCGACTGGAGAGGTACAAGAAGTGCCACCCACCTGAGTTCAGCGGACTAGCTTCGGATGACGCCCTGGGTTTCTTGAGGGGTGTCATCGCATTCTCCGCACTTTGGGTATTATGGAGACGAATGGGGATTCTTTCACTACTTTCCAGCTGAGGGGAGCATCTTATCCATGGTGGCGTGCTTTTGAGATTAGTAGCCCGGACGAGGCAGCTTCACTTACTTGGGCTCAGTTCTCTGAGATGTTCTTACTTGAGTTTGTCCCTCAGAGCTTCAGGGATGCTTGGCGTGCGGAGTTTGAGCAGCTATGCCAGGGTACCATGACTGTGTCAGAGTATGCATTCCGTTACAGCGATTTGGTTCGCCATGCACCAGCTTTGGTTGTCACTATCAGAGAGAGGGTCTGACGCTTTATTGAGGGACTCCACCCCAGTATTCAGACCAGCATGGCCAGAGATGGAGACCGATATTACTTACCAGCAGGCCGTGTGTATTGCCCGGAGGATTAAGACTATGTTAGCCCGGGACAGGGAGGAGAGAGAGGCCAAGAGGTCTCGAGAGACTGGTCATTTTTCAGGAGCCCGTGCACCACCAGCACGCTATGGTAGGGGTTTTGTAAGTCGCCCCGTTCATTCAGCTCTCCCAGCAGCCAGTGGTATTCCAGCTCCTCCTAGACTTCAGGAGCCTTATTATGCCCACCAGTACCTCAGGTGCCTCCTACTCGAGGTGCTATCATGGGCCAGTCCAGCAGGCTAGTTCAGAGTCAGCAGCGGCCACCACGTCCTCCGAGGGGTTGCTTTGAGTGTGGTGACCCTCGTCATATGATCAGATATTTCCCCAGAGCGAGGAGGGGCGCACCACCTCAGACTTATCAGGGTGTATCACAGACTTATCAGGCCCCACGTCCTCCACCAGGTCCCTCAGCTATTCTCCTAGCCCTAACTGCTACCCCACCACCTCAGGCAGCTCGAGGTGGAGGTCGGGGGAGGTCGAGGTCGCCCTAGAGGGGGAGGTCAGGCCAAGTACTATGCTCTTCCGGCCCGGTCCAAGGCCATTGCTTCAGATTCAGTCATTACAGGTATTGTTCCCAATTTTCATAGGGATGCATCAATATTATTTGACCCAGGCTCTACATATTCATATGTGTCTTCTTATTTTGCTTCACATCTGGGGATATCTTGGGATTCTTTGAGTTTCCCTGTTTATGTTTCTACTCCGGCGGGAGATTCTCTTGTTGCGGACCGTGTATATCGGTCATGTTTGATTGCTATCAGTGGTTTTGAGACCAGGGCTTATTTATTACTACTCAGTATGGTAGATTTTGATGTTATATTGGGTATGGACTGGTTGTCTCCCTACTATGCTATTCTTGATTGTCACGCCAAGTCCGTGACACTGGCTATGCCAGGATTATCGAGGTTAGAGTGGAGAGGTTCCTTAGAGTATACTCCCCGCCGAGTCATTTCTTTTCTTAAGTCTTAACGGATGGTTGAAAAGGGGTGTGGTGTGTATTTGTCTTATGTGAGAGATATTAGTGATGAGACCCCTACAGTTGAGTCAGTTCCAATTGTCAGGGACTATCTTGATGTATTTTCAGCTGATCTTCCGGGTATGCCACCCGATACGGACATTGATTTCGGCATTGACTTGTTGCCAGGCACTCCGCCCATTTCCATTCCTCCCTATCGCATGGCTCCTCCTGAGTTGAAGGAGAAGTTGCAGGAGTTTCTTGAAAAGGGATTTATCAGGCCCAGTGTATCACCTTGGAGCGCTCCGGTGTTATTTGTGAACAAAAAGGATGGCTCGATGCGTATATGTATTGACTACCGGCACCTGAATAAGGTGACAGTGAAGAACAGGTACCCATTGCCTCACATTGATGATCTATTTGACCAGTTACAGGGTGCTAGGGTGTTCTCCAAGATTGATCTGCGTTCGGGTTATCATCAGTTGAAGATTCAAGAGCCGGATATCCCGAAGACTGCCTTCAGGACCAGATACAGCCACTATGAGTTCCTTGTTATGTTATTTGGGCTGACCAATGCCCCAACAGCCTTCATGCACCTGATGTAAAACATATTTCGGCCTTATCTTGATACTTTCATCATTGTGTTCATTGCTGACATTCTGGGTATATTCTCGGTCCCGTGAGGACCATGAGCAGCACCTGAGGACCGTGCTTCGGACCGTGCTTCGTACATTGAGGGAGAAGAAGTTGTACGCCAAGTTTTCTAAGCGTGAATTTTTGCTTGATTTTGTGGCATTACTAGGCCATGTGGTGTCTTCGGATGGGATCAATGTAGATCCGAAGAAGGTGGAGACGGTACAGAGTTGGCCTAGACCGTCCTCAGATACTGACATCCGCAGTTTCCTCGGTTTGGCTGGGAATTATCGTTGTTTTCTGGAGGGATTTTCATCCATTTCAGCGCCTATGACCAGACTGACCCAGAAGGGTGCATCTTTTATATGGACTGAGGAGTGTGAGAAGAGCTTTCATAAGCTCAAGACAGCCCTGACTACAGCTCATGTGTTGGTATTGCCTACCGGTTCCGGGTGCTATACAGTCTATTGTGATGCTTCGAGGAATGTCCTGGGAGCGGTGTTGATGCAGGATGATAGGGTGATTGCCTACGCGTCCAGGCAGTTGAAGGTGCATGAGAAAAACTACCCTGTTCATGATCTCGAGTTGGCAGCGATTGTTCATGCCCTGAAGATATGGCGTCATTATTTTTATGGTGTTCCCTATGAGATATTCACGGATCATCGGAGTTTGCAGCACATATTCAGGCAGAAGGATCTAAATTTGCGCCAACGTAGGTGGTTGGAGTTGCTAAAGGACTATGACATCACTATATTATACCACTCGGGAGCCAATGTGGTGGCCGACACCTTGACTCACCGGGCGGAGAGTTTAGCATACCTTCATGCAGCTGAGAGGCCTCTAGACTTATATGTTTGGTCCTTAGCCAGTCAATTCGTGAGATTGAATCTTTCTCAGTCTTGCCAGGTATTAGCTTGTGTGGTTGCTCGATCTTCCCTTTATGACCGTATCAAAGAGCGCCAGTATGATGATCCCCACCTTTTGGTTTTTCAGGATAGAGTCCGGCGAGAGGGATGCCAGGGATGTGACCATAGGTGATGACGGGGTGATGAGGATGCAGGGCTGTATTTGTGTACCCAACGTAGATGGGCTTCGGGAGTTGATTCTTGATGAGGCCCATAGTTCGAGGTAATCCATCCATCCGGGTACCGCGAAGATGTACCGGGATTTGAGACAGCACTATTGGTGGCGAAGGATGAAGAAGGATATAGTGGAGTTTGTAGCTAAGTGTCTCAACTGTCAGCAAGTCAAATATGAGCATCAGAGACCGGGAGGGTTACTTCAGCAGATTGAGATTCCAGAGTGGAAGTGGGAGCGGATCACTATGGACTTTGTGGTTGTACTTCCTCGAACTTTGAGGAAGCATGTTGCTATTTGGGTGATTTTGGATCGACTGACCAAATCAGTCCATTTCATTCCAGTGCTGACTACATATTCATCTGAGAGGTTGGCTCAGATTTATATCAGAGATATTGTTCGCCTCCACGGTATCCCAGTATGTATCATTTTAGATAGAGGTACATAGTTCACTTCACGGTTCTAGAGAGCCGTCCAGCAGGAGTTAGGCACCAAGGTAGAGTTGAGTACAACTTTACACCCTCAGATGGACGGGCAGTCCGAGCGTACGATTCAAATTCTCGAGGATATGCTCCGTGCCTGTGATAAATTTTTGAGGGTCATGGGAGCGATACTTGCCTCTTGCAGAGTTTGCTTATAACAACAATTACCAATCCAACATTTAGATGGCGCCGTATGAGGCTTTGTCTCCCAATTGCATGGCTCCTCATGAGTTGAAGGAGTTGAAGGAGAAGTTACAGGAGTTTCTTGAAAAGGGATTCATCAGGTCCAGTGTCTCACCTTGGGGCACTCTGGTGTTATTTATGAAGAAAAAGGATGGCTCGATGCGTATGTGTATTGACTACCGGCAGATGAATAAGGTGACAGTGAAGAACAGGTACCCATTGCCTCGTATTGATGATCTATTTGACCAGTTACAGGGTGCTAGGGTGTTCTACAAGATTGATCTGCGTTCGAGTTATCATCAGTTGAAGATTCGAGAGACGGATATCCCAAAGACTGCCTTCAGGACCAGATACGGACACTATGAGTTCATTGTTATGTCATTTGGGTTGGCCAATGCCCCAACATCCTTCATGCACCTGATGCACAACATATTTCGGCCTTATCTTGATACTTTCATCATTGTGTTCATTGATGACATTCTGATATATTCTCGGTCCCAAGGGGACCATGAGCAGCACCTGAGGACCGTGCTTCGGACCGTGCTTCGTACATTGAGGGAGAAGAAGTTGTATCCCAAGTTTTCTAAGCGTGAATTTTGGCTTGATTCTGTGGCATTACTAGGCCATGTGGTGTCTTCGGATGGGATCAAGGTAGATCTGAAGAAGGTGAAGGCGGTACAGAGTTGGCTCAGACCTTCCTCATCTACTGACATCCGCAGTTTCCTCGGTTTGGCTGGGTATTATCGTCGTTTTGTGAAGGGATTTTCATCCATTTCAGCACCTATGACCAGACTGACCCATAAGGGTGTATCTTTTATATGGACTGAGGAGTGTGAGGTGAGCTTTCAGAAGCTCAAGACAGCCCTGACTACAGGTCATGTGTTGGTATTGCCTACCGGTTCTGGGTCCTGTACAGTCTATTGAGATGCTTCGAGGAATGGCCTGGGAGCGGTGTTGATGCAGGATGATAGGATGATTGCCTACGCGTCCAGGCAGTGGAAGGTGCATGAGAAATATTACCCTATTCATGATCTCGAGTTGGCAGCGATTGCTCACGCCCTGAATATATGGCGTCATTATTTATATGGTGTTCCTTGTGAGATATTCACGGATCATCGGAGTTTGCAGCACATATTCAGGCAGAAGGATCTAAATTTGCGCCAGCATAGTTGGTTGGAGTTGCTAAAGGACTATGACATCACTATATTATACCACTCGGGGGCTAATGTGGTGGCCGATGCCTTGAGTCACCGGGCAGAGAGTTTGGGGAGTTTGGCATACCTTCATGCAGCTGAGAAGCCTCTAGCCTTAGATGTTCGGTCCTTAGCCAGTCAATTTGTGAGATTGAATCTTTCTGAGCCTTGCCAGGTATTATCTTGTATGGTTGCTCGATCTTCCCTTTATGACCGTATCAAAGAGCGCCAGTATGATGATCCCCATCTTTTGGTTCTTCAGGATAGAGTCCGGCGTGGTGGATGCCAGGGATGTGACCGTAGGTGATGACGGGGTGATGAGGATGCAGGGCTGTATTTGTGTACCCAACGTAGATGGGCTTCGGGAGTTGATTCTTGATGAGGCCCATAGTTCGAGGCATTCCATCCATCCAGGTACCGCGAAGATGTACCGGGATTTGAGACAGCACTATTGGTGGCGAAGGATGAAGAAGGATATAGTGGAGTTTGTAGCTAAGTGTCTCAACTGTCAGCAAGTTAAATATGAGCATCAGAGACCGGGAGGGTTACTTCAGCAGATTGAGATTCCAGAGTGGAAGTGGGAGCGGATCACCATGGACTTTGTGGTTGGACTTCCTCGAACTTTGAGGAAGCATGATGCTATTTGGGTGATTTTGGATCGTCTGACCAAATCAGTCCATTTCATTCCAGTGCTGACTACATATTCATCTGAGAGGTTGGCTGAGATTTATATCAGAGATATTGTTCGCCTCCACGGTATCCCAGTATGTATCATTTTAGACAGAGGTACATAGTTCACTTCACGGTTCTAGAGAGCCGTCCAACAGGAGTTAGGCACCAAGGTAGAGTTGAGTACAACTTTACACCCTCCGACGGACGGGCAGTCCGAGCACACGATTCAAATTCTCGAGGATATGCTCCGTGCCTGTGATAAATTTTTGAGGGTCATAAGAGCGATACTTGCCTCTTGCAGAGTTTGCTTATAACAACAATTACCAGTCCAACATTCAGATGGCGCCGTATGAGGCTTTGTCTCCCAATCGCATGGCTCCTCCTGAGTTGAAGGAGAAGTTGCAGGAGTTGCTTGAAAAGGGATTCATCAGGTCCAGTGTCTCACCTTGGGGCGCTCCGGTGTTATTTTTGAAGAAAAAGGATGGCTCGATGCGTATGTGTATTGACTACCGACAGTTGAATAAGGTGACAGTGAAGAACAGGTACCCATTGCCTCGTATTGATGATCTATTTGACCACTTACAGGATGCTAGGGTGTTCTCCAAGATTGATCTGCGTTCGGGCTATCATCAGTTGATTATTCGAGAGCCGCATATCCCGAAGATTGCCTTCAGGACCAGATACAACCACTATGAGTTCCTTGTTATGTCATTTGGGCTGACCAATGCCCCAACAGCCTTCATGCACCTGATGTAAAACATATTTTGGCCTTATCTTGATACTTTCATCATTGTGTTCATTGATGACATTTTGGGTATATTCTCGGTCCCGTGAGGACCATGAGCAGCACCTGAGGACCGTGCTTCGGACCGTGCTTCGTACATTGAGGGAGAAGAAGTTGTACGCCAAGTTTTCTAAGCGTGAATTTTTGCTTGATTTTGTGGCATTACTAGGCCATGTGGTGTCTTCGGATGGGATCAATGTAGATCCGAAGAAGGTTGAGACGGTACAGAGTTGGCCTAGACCGTCCTCAGATACTAACATCCGCAGTTTCCTCGGTTTGGCTGGGAATTATCGTCGTTTTCTGGAGGGATTTTCATCCATTTCAGCGCCTATGACCAGACTGACCCAAAAGGGTGCATCTTTTATATGGACTGAGGAGTGTGAGGAGAGCTTTCATAAGCTCAAGACAGCCCTGACTACAGCTCATGTGTTGGTATTGCCTACCGGTTCCGGGTGCTATACAGTCTATTGTGATGCTTTGAGGAATGTCCTGGGAGCGGTGTTGATGCAGGATGATAGGATGATTGCCTACGCGTCCAGGCAGTTGAAGGTGCATGAGAAAAACTAACCTGTTCATGATCTCGAGTTGGAAGCGATTGTTCATGCCCTGAAGATATGGCGTCATTATTTTTATGGTGTTCCCTATGAGATATTCACGGATCATCGGAGTTTGCAGCACATATTCAGGCAGAAGGATCTAAATTTGCGCAAACGTAGGTGGTTGGAGTTGCTAAAGGACTATGATATCACTATATTATACCACCCGGGGGCCAATGTGGTGGTCGACGCCTTTAGTCACCGGGAGGAGAGTTTGGCATACCTTCATGCAACTGAGAGGCCTCTAGCCTTAGATGTTCGGTCCTTAGCCATCAGTTCGTGAGATTGAATCTTTCTGAGCCTTGCCAGGTATTAGCTTGTGTGGTTGCTCGATCTTCTTTTTATGACCGTATCAGAGAGCGCCAGTATGATGATCCCCACCTTTTGGTTCTTCAGGATAGAGTCCGGCGGGGGGATGCCAGGGATGTGACCATAGGTGATGACGGGGTGATGAAGATGTAGGGCTGTATTTGTATACCCAACGTAGATGGGCTTTGGGAGTTGATTCTTGATGAGGCCCATAGTTAGAGGTATTTCATCCATCCGGGTACCGCGAAGCTGTACCAGTATTTGAGACAACACTATTGGTGGTGAAGAATGAAGAAGGATATAGTGGAGTTTGTAGCCAAGTGTCTCAATTGTCAGCAAGTCAAATATGAGCATCAGAGACCGGGAGGGTTACTTCAACAGATTGAGATTCCATAGTGGAAGTGGGAGCGGATCACCATGGACTTTGTGGTTGGACTTCCTCGGACTTTGAGGAAGCATGATGCTATTTGGGTGATTGTGGATCGGCTGACCAAATCAGCCCATTTCATTCCAGTGCTGATTACATATTCATTTGAGAGGTCGGCTGAGATTTATATCAGAGATATTGTTAGCCTCCACGGTATCCCAGTATATATCCTTTCAGACAGAGGTACAAAGTTCACTTCGGTTCTGGAGAGCCGTCTAACAGGAGTTAGGAACCAGGGTAGAGTTGAGTACAACTTTTCACCCTCAGACGGACGGGCAGTCCGAGCGCACGATTTAGATTCTCGAGGATATGCTCCATGCCTGTGATAGATTTTGGAGGGTCATGGGATCGATACTTGCCTCTTGCAGAGTTTTCTCATAACAACAATTACCAGTCCAGAATTCAGATGGCGTCGTATGAGGCTTTGTCTCCCTATCGCATGGCTCCTCCTGAATTGAAAGAGTTGAAGGAGAAGTTACCGGAGTTTCTTGAAAATGGATTCATCAGGCCCAGTGTATCACCTTGGGGCGCTCCAGTGTTATTTGTTAAGAAAAAGGATGGCTCGATGCGTGTGTGTATTGACTACCGGCAGCTGAATAAGGTGAAAGTGAAGAACAAGTACCCATTGCCTTGCATTGATGATCTATTTGACCAGTTACAAGGTTCTAGGGTGTTCTCCAAGATTGATCTGCATTCGGGTTATTATAAGTTGATGATTCGAGAGCTGCATATCCCGAAGACTGCCTTCAGGACCAGATAGGGCCACTATGAGTTCCTTGTTATGTCATTTGGGCTGACCAATGCCCTAGCAACCTTCATGCACCTGATGCACAACATATTTTGGCCTTATCTTGATACTTTCATCATTTTGTTCATTGATGACATTCTGGTATATTCTCAGTCCCAGGAGGATCATGAGCAGCACTTGAGGACCGTGCTTCGAACCGTGCTTCGGACATTGAGGGAGAAGAAGTTGTATGCCAAGTTTTCTAAGTGTGAATTTTGGCTTGATTCCGTGGCATTCCTCGTCCATGTGGTTTCTTCGGATGGGATCAAGGTAGATCCGATGAAGGTGGAGGCGGTATAGAGTTGGCCCAGACCGTCCTCTGCTACTGACATCCGTAGTTTCCTCGGTTTGGCTGGGTATTATCGTCGTTTTGTGGAGGGATTTTCATCCATTTCAGCGCCTATGACCAGACTGATCCAGAAGGGTGCATCTTTTATATGGACCGAGGAGTGTGAGGAGAGCTTTCAGAAGCTCAAGACAGCCCTGACTACAACTCATGTGGTCGTATTGCCTACCGGTTCTGGGTGCTATACAGTCTATTGTGATGCTTTGAGGAATGGCCTGGGAGCGGTGTTGATGCAGGATGATAGGGTGATTGCCTACGCATCCAGGCAGTTGAAGGTGCATGAGAAAAACTACCCTGTTCATGATCTCGAGTTGGCAGCGATTGTTCACGCCTTGAAGATATGGCGTCATTATTTTTATGGTGTTCCCTGTGAGATATTCACGGATCATCGGAGTTTGCAGCACATATTCAGGCAGAAGGATATAAATTTGCTCCAGCATAGGTGGTTGGAGTTGCTAAAGGACTATGACATCACTATATTATACCACACGGGGGTCAATGTGGTGGCCGACGCCTTAAGTCACCGGGCGGAGAGTTTGGGAAGTTTGGCATACCTTCATGCAGCTGAGAGGCCTCTAGCCTTAGATGTTCGGTCCTTATCCAGTCAGTTCGTGAGATTGAATCTTTCTGAGCCTTGCCAGGTATTAGCTTGTGTGGTTGCTCTATCTTCCCTTTATGACCGTATCAGAGAGTGCCAGTATGAAGATCCCCACCTTTTGGTTCTTCAGGATAGAGTACGGTGGGGGAATGCCAGGGATGTGACCATAGGTGATGACGGGGTGATGAGGATGCAGGGTTCTATTTGTGTACCCAACGTAGATGGGCTTCGAGAGTTAATTCTTGATGAGGCCCATAGTTCGAGGTATTCCATCCATCCGGGTACCGCGAAGATGTACCAGGATTTGAGACAACACTATTGGTGGCGAATGATGAAGAAGGATATAATGGAGTTTGTAGCCAAGTGTCTCAACTGTCAGCAAGTCAAATATGAGCATCAGAGACCGGGAGGGTTACTTCAACAGATTGAGATTCCAGAGTGGAAGTGGGAGCGGATCACCATGGACTTTGTGGTTGGACTTCCTCAGACTTTGAGTAAGCATGATGCTATTTGGGTGAGTGTGGATCGGCTAACCAAATCAGCCCATTTCATTCGAGTGCTGACTACATATTCATCTGAGAGGTTGGCTGAGATTTATATCAGAGATATTCTTCGTCTCCACGGTATCCCAGTATCTATCATTTCAGATAGAGGTACATAGTTCACTTCACGGTTCTGGAGAGCCGTCCAGTAGGAGTTAGGCACCAGGGTAGAGTTGAGTACAACTTTTCACCCTCAGACGGACGGACAGTCCGAGCGCACGATTCAGATTCTCGAGGATATGCTTCGTGCCTGTGATAGATTTTGGAGGGTCATGGGATCAATACTTTCCTCTTGCTGAGTTTGCTTATAACAACAGTTACCAGTCCAGCATTCAGATGGTGCCGTGTGAGGCTTTTTATGGTCGGCGGTGCAGGTCTCTCGTGGGATGGTTTGAGCTGTGCGAGGACCGATTGTTGGGTACATACTTGGTTCAGGATGCCCTGTACAAGGTGAAGGTGATTCAGGAGAGACTTCGCACAACTCAGTCTAGACAGAAGAGCTGTGCGGACCGGAAGGTTCGTTACTTGGCATTTATGGCTGGTGATCGTGTTTTGCTTTAGGTATCGCCTATGAAGTGCATCATGAGGCTTGGGAAGAAAGGCAAGCTGAGTCCGAGATTTATTGGCCCTTTTGAGGTGTTGCGACATGTTGGGGAGGTTGCTTATGAGCTAGCCCTGCCTCCCAGTCTAGAAGGGGTTCATCCGGTGTTCCACGTCTCCATGCTCCATAAGTATCACGGTGACCCGACTCATGTTTTGGATTTCAGTTCAGTTCAGTTGGTCAAGGATTTGTCATATGTTGAGGAGCCAGTAGTTGTATTGGATAGGCAGGTCAGGAAGCTCAGGTCAAAGGATATTGCATCAGTAAAGGTTCAGTGGAGGTGTCAGCCAGTCGAGGAGGCGACTTGGGAGACCGAGCAGGATATGCGAAGTCAGTACCCTCATCTTTTCACTGCTTCAGGTATGTTTCAATACTCGTTAGAGGACGAACAATTTTCTTAAGAGAGGGAGGATGTAACGACCCGGTCGGTCGTTTTGAGAATTAGCACCCTGATCCCCTAATAACAGCTTCTCCAATGTCTATTTATATTATTGGAACTTGTCAGAGCGTTGAGTGATAAAATCCGGGGTAATTTTGGACACATAGTCCATAGATGTGTAATTTAGCTGTAGAAATCTGGCCGTAGCTAGAGATGTGTGAAGAAGGATCTGGAATAGAATTCCGTAGACTCCTTTAGCTCCGTTGGGTGATTTCGGGGTCAAGAGCGTGTTCGGAATGTGTTTTCGAGGTCGATTGTAGATTTAGGCTTGAATTAGCGAAAGTTAGAATTTTGGTGATTTCGGCCGATAGGTGAAATTTTGATATCGGACTTGGATTGGAATTCCAAAAGCAACAGCAGATCCGTAATGCCAATTGTGACCTGTGTGCAAAATTTGAGGTCATTCAGATGAGTTTTGACATGTTTCGGCATCAGATGTGAATTCTAAAAATTTCATAAGTTTAGGCTTGAATCTATGCATAATTAATGATTTTGATGTTATGAGATGTGTTTTTAAGGCTATACCAAGTTTGAACAAGGTATTAGGGTCAGTTGGTAGGTTTGGTTGAGGTCCCGGGGGCCTCGGGGTTATTTCGGATGCCCAACGGGTGAATTTGGGACTTTAGGAGCAGCTGAACTGTTGACCCAAGTCATTGCATGGTTTGGAAGATTGACAAATGCCTACCCAGTTGAACCAGGTCCATCAGGGCAAACATACTCGAACGAACCCATTGGCACAAGAACTGTGCATGCACAGGAGATAAACATGATCTGTGAATTATCCATGAACTAAGAGGTTGTCTCCTAATGCGAAAAGGTTGCAAATTGATAAGAGGTTAGAGTTCGAGTTCAGCAAGGACATAAATAAAGGAAGGAAATTGAGATAAACACAAACTCTTCCACCAAGGAAGAGTTGCATTAGAACTAAACAAGAACATCTCAACTTCTGGCGCTATATATTGTTGAAGTATTCCTACTGAAGAATTGATCGCACAAAGACAGAATTGAAGCAAGAACTGAAAGCAAAATTACCAGAGAAATTTTGCAAGCAGAATCCTTGTGCAACACAAAGGCTACTGACCAGCTAGAAAAACCAGTTCCGTCTATTTGTCTTTTGAGTCTAGTTGGTTGTAGTAGGTGATTTAATATTGTATCTTTCAGCTTTATTAGAAGCAATTGTAATAGGTACACACTGTTCAAGTTAGAGTTAACTTGAAGCTTGTCGCAATTAGCTAGAGGCTAGTTTGCTACAAAGGGATTATAGTTAGTCCTAGGTTTACAAAAGAGTTTATTTTGTAAATGTTGTTTGGCTCAGAGTTGTAGTGAAGAGTTTGGGAAAATCCTACTGAGGAGTAGGTCGTGATTTTTTCTCCTTTTGAGTCAGGTGTTTTCCACGTAAACATCTTTGTGTTTTTACTTTACTGCATTTATTATTCCGCACCAGTAGAAGTTGGAATACCAAGAAGAACCAGGTTCTTTAATTGAGACAGCACTCGAAAATTGGACACCACACAAATCACCCCCCCTATTGTGTTGTATTGAAGTATAAAACATCAATTGGTATCAGAGCAGGTTATCCTTGAAGAGGTTAACACCTTAGGAAAAGATTAAGATGATTGCACCACCTGGGAACTGGGAAGGACAATCAACTGTTATGCCTCTACTCTTCAATGGCCAGTACTACTCCTGGTGGAAGAATAGGATGAAGGATCACTTAATTGGAGAAGACTATGAACCATGGGACATAGTCACTGACGGTCCTTTAGCCACCATAAAGAAGACTGCTGAAGGAGTAGATGTGCCAAAGACTAGAGCTGACTGCACTGCTGAGGATTTAAGAAAGTGGGGTGAAAAATTCCAAGGCCAAGAAGTGGCTTGTGTGTGGACTCGGTCCAGATGAGTATAGCAGAATTCAAAGTTGTACCACTGCCAAAGAAATTTGGGACACTTTGCAAGTGGCTCATGAAGGAACACCTCAAGTGAAGAGGTCAAGAGGAACTCTACTATATTCTCAATATGAGAATTTCACCATGAAGGAAGGAGAGACCATCCAAGAGATGTATACAAGGTTCACTACACTGACCAATGAACTCAAGTGTCTTGGAAGGGTCATTCTTGAAGAAGACAAGGTTGAGAAAATTCTGATAAGGGTCTTGCCAGTCTCTTGGGAAAGCAAAATTACAGCCATTTAGGAATCTATGAACATTGCAACTCTTAAGCTAGATGAGCTGATTGGAAATCTCACTGCCTATGAACTTAGAAGGCAGACTATGAAGATGGATGGTCCCAAGAAGGAAAGGAGTTTGGCATTCAAAATCACTGAATAAGCTGATATGGAGGAGGATGAAATGACCATGATCACAAAGGAATTCAAGAAGTACCTAATGAGAGAAAAGGTTCCTTCAATAAGTGGAAGCTACAACAAACCAAGGGTTCCTGAAAAACAAATCAATGAGGAGTGTTACAAGTGTGGCAAGACTGATCACCACATCAAAAACTGCCCTCAATGGAAAATTGAATGGAAGAAAGAAAAATCTGAACGAAGGAACAGGAAGAAGGAACAGGTTCAACCCAAGAAAAACAGAACATCAACAAAGGCAATGGTTCATGCTTAGGGTGAAAGTTCAGACGAGGAGTCAGATGAAGAAGATGGAGATGAACAATCACTTATGGCAATTGGAGAATCCGATGAGGAATCTGAGGCAAGTATAATTCATCTCACAGACAAGATTAAATTTTTGTCTAAAGAAAGGCTATCTGAGTTACTCCTGGATTTCATTGATGAATCTGAGGATCTAAACAATGAAAAGAAACAACTGTCTAAGGAGTGTGTGATTTTGAAAGCTAAGTGCAAAAATCTGGAACTTAGGGCTAGAGAAAGTGATAGTAAAAATGCTGAGTTAAAGAACCAGGTTCATGAACTTGACACCACTGTCCTAGAGCTAAGATCTGAAAATCTAAAACTGAAATTAGGAACAAGTAAAAACAAAGTTGATCACACACAACTCACATTAGAAGAAAACCTAGGAAAATGAAAGACGAGTTGTACAAAAGAGATGAGCAGATAAGAGTCCTTAAGGAGGATCTAATCAAGGTCAAGCATGAACTAGATAGAAATAGAAAATGGAACAGGTCCTCTGATGCTTTGACATGGCTACAGGAACATCATAGTAGCAATAAAAGAGAACTTGGCTTTGGGAATCCGCTACCTAAGTGGGATCCTAAAAGCAAGTACCTCACTCTTCCTGAGAACAAGATTTGTACTCACCGTAGTAAGACTGGTCAGTTTAAAAGTGAATGTAATGCAAAAGAAAAGGCCAGTCAAAAGAACAAAAGTTTTGTTCGAGGGAAGAATTGGCTACCAAGTTGGGCTAAAAAGAATTTAATTCATCCTTTTGCTTATAGAAAGGGACCCAAACTAGTTTGGGTTCCTAAGACTAACCCCTGATTTTCTTTTGTAGATTCAAGTGAAAGGTAGTAGCCAAATATAGTACATAGATAGTGGCTGCTCAAAACACATGACTGGCAACAAGGACTAGTTCCTTTCACTTGAGGATCTCAAAGGAGGAAATGTCTCCTTTGGAAATGGAAAGAAAGGTGAAATCACTGGGGTAGGTAATGAACAAGATGATGAAGAAATTGGGCTGGTCAGAAACTCAGTCCAAACTAAAGCAACACTGAAGGAATGAACAGGTGATGGAACAGGTTCATTCATCCCGGGCAACATGACAGGGGGAGTAGAACAAAATAATTCCCAAACTTCGTTGGAACCTGTACTTGAACCTGTTCCACAGCAACAAAGAAATGAAGGAACATCAAGGAGTAACTAGTTGGTTGTGAAACCATGCAGATATCTTTACAAAAGCACTGAGTAGAGAGCATTTTGAAAGGAACATGTTACTATTAGGGATGATTAAGATCACTTAACTGAACCAGTTCAGAATGTAAATACATTAAAAAAATGAAAACAAAGAAAAAAATTTGGCTAGAAAAGTTTAAAACGGGTGTAAATAATCAAATTAACAATTGCTCAGCCTCATACTGTAAAAAGTATACTCTTATTCCATGTTTTGATATGACTCACAAATCACAAATGAAATTTTTTCTATCTTTGCAAATTGAGGCTTGATCAAGAGGATTCTGAAATGATGAACCTGGTTCATCGTGCTGGTTCATCTGAAAGGCGAGGTATGTGTCCTACACTCCCTGCACTTTGAAATACTAATAATTAAATCATGAGCAGAACTCTGCCCGAACTCAAAATATTTTCAAAGCCTATCCATTTGACTTTGAACCAGTTCTGCTTCAACAAGAATCCTCATCAAATTAAAATACCTAGATTCTAGGGAAGCCTTAACCGTCAATTCAAAACTAAAAGTTCATTCGACATCCCCTCCCTCACAAAACCATTCCCAAGTTTTCGATGACTCAGGTAACATTTGTCCCAAGTCCTTCTTCTGAGGTCATCTCTGATGTTGTTGAAAAACTTAGAAAATAGGTTCATACTAGTTGTGTCTGTAATAGATGTGGAGTTTCCGGAAACAATAATAATAGGTGGTAAAAATTAAATAAAAAAATAAGAGAGGGAGTACGGAGTAATGAGAAAGGGAAAATGGAAAGAAGTGGCTGATTCTTCACCCACCTCTGAATCTTTTAGAATGGCTATTTGTGGAGCTGAGCCAGAAAAGGAGGAAGAAAGTAGCAAGAACGCAGGGGAAGTGAATCAGGAGAAACCGCTGAAGGGTTAGTAAATTTAGGAAAGGTACAGATGAACCTGGTTCATCTACTTAGGAAACCCTGGCGGATCTGCTGAAAATGTTAGGCGATAATTACAATCCAAAGAAGAAAAGAACTTCTAAAGCTCAAATGTCTGGAACAACAAGAGAAAGTAAGAAAAGAAAAGCTGCTCTTTCTGAGACTTCTAATATTTCTCTTCCAAGAGGAAGAACTACAATGAGCAAGGTAAAGCAAAGTGAGGACGAGTTGAAGAGAGCTTTTAGAGGAGAGTAAGAAGAAAAGAGTGCGAAAAGGGAAATAAAAGGTTGTTGAGCCTATTGAGGCTGTTGAAGTGGATGAGATGGACCTGGTCCATCAATTTTTTTTGCAACTTTTCGATGATGCCAAAAGGGGGAAGATAGGTTGTGCTCTGAACATGTGATATTTATAACCTAATGAACTTGGTTCTTTGTGATAAATGCTTAATACTCTTATATGTGTCACTGTTGGACTAAGATGAAACAGGCCTGAAGCACAAAGTTTGTCATCATCAAAAAGGGGAAATTTGTTGACCCAAGTAACTACATGGTTTGGAAGATAGACAAATGCCTACCCAGTTGAACCGGGTCCATCAGGGCAAATATACTCGAACGAACCCATTGGCACAAGAACCATACATACACAGGAGATAAACATGATCTGTGAATTATCCATGAACTAAGAAGTTGTCTCCTAATGCGAAAAGGTTGCAAATTGGCAAGAGGTTAGATTTCGAGTTCAGCAAGGACATAAACAAGGGAAGGAAGTTGAGATAAACACAAACTCTTCCACCAAGGAAGAGTTGCATTAGAACTAAACAAGAACATCTCAACTTCTGGCGCTATATAATGTTGAAGTATTCCTACTGAAGAATTGATCGCACAAAGACAGAATTGAAGCAAGAACTGAAAGCAAAATTACCAGAGAAATTTTGCAAGCAGAATCCTTGTGCGACACAAAGGCTACTGACCAGCTAGAAGAACCAGTTCCATCTGTTTGTCTTTCGAGTCTAGTTGGTTGTAGTAGGTGATTTAATATTGTATATTTCAACTTTATTAGAAGCAATTGTAATAGGTACACACTGTTCAAGTTAGAGTTAACTTGAAGCTTGTCGCAATTAGCTAGAGGCTAGTCTGCTACAAAGGGATTAGAGTTAGTCCTAGGTCTACAAAAGAGTTTATTTTGTAAATGTTGTTTGGCTCAGAGTTGTAGTGAAGAGTTTGGGAAAATCCTACTGAGGAGTAGGTCGTGATTTTTCACCTTTTGAGCCAGGTGTTTTCCACGTAAAAAACTCTGTGTTTTTACTTTACTGCATTTATTATCCCGCACCAGTAGAAGTTGGAACACCAAGAAGAACTAGGTTCTTCTATTGAGAGAACAGTCGAAAATTGGACATCACACAAATCACCCCCATCTTGTGTGGTATTGAAGTATAAAACATCATGAACCATTCTGGTTCTGGTGTCTCACACCTGCGATGGTATTTCCGTAGGTGCGGACACGCAGGTGCGAAGGGGTGCATGCAAGTGCAGACGTAGCTTAGGCTGGCCCGACTCGCAGGCGCGGAAGAGTATCTGCACCCAGCCACCGCAGGTGCGACCCCAGGTCTTTTAATGAGTTTCCACACCTGCGATTGTGTTCCCCTAGGTGCGGCACCGCAGGTGTGATCCCCGTGTCGCAGGTGCGAAATACCTGGGCTGGTTATATCAAAATCCGAGGGTTTGAAATTCATAACTCCAAAATCGATTGAGAGCTCGGGATTTGGCCATTTTCAGTGGAATTTGAAGAGAGGAATCATAGGTAACGTTTTCTAACCTTAATCCATTTGTATGTCAATAATCTCTATCAATTTCTTCAATCTAATCAATGAAATTGGATGAAAAACCATGAAATTGGGATGAAACTTCCTCAAATAGAAATCTGAGGATTCAGGGAGATTTAGACGTCGAATTTTGTTGATTCTTGTTCGAGTGGGTTCATGAGCGAATGAGTGTTCAGGAAATATAAATTTTACCCGATTCCGAGACGTGGGTCCAAGGGACTTTTTGGGTGAATTTTCTAATTTCGCGTATTAGCTTAGAAATAATTAGTTATTTTGTTCCCTTGAAGTGATATTTACATTANGGGGGGGGGGGGGGGGGGGGAGCTTTCGGCCTCTTCGAAGATCCTCAGACTGGAAAATAAAGAATCGCAAAAGGTTATCACTATCAGCAAAAGCAAACTATCATAAATAAGTGACTAAGAGATCAAAACAAAATAGAGAAAAGTAGACGAGCTCAACGGTCAAGGAAGGGTCAGGCCCAAACTTCTTAAAAAAATCCGTCCACTCGCGAATCCCTATGATGTGAGGGAGAACCCGGCCAATCCAATTAGAAATATCCCTGACCAAAGGAGGGGGCATAGTCTTCGCTGCATAAGAAGGGAACAAAAGTTCAAAACCCATGACTAGAACGAGCATATCAAATGTTTCAACAAAAAAGGGTTAGGCGCTTACGAGTATAATTCCACGTCTTGGGGAAGCCGTTTACATTCACCATAACGTCCTCGATTTTGATGAAGAAAATTGTCGGCTCGCCTTATCATCCTTCTTCACCACCAGGCACTTTCCCCCTCAATGACGAAGGTTTAACATTGTCCCCCTATATAAACTAAGGGCGAAGAGATGCATCAAATGCCGAAGGTTGATCTCGACCCCGGCCAATTCCGTGAACTTAGTAAACATTCTAATGAGCTTGTATATATAGAGCGCGAGTTGAGGTGAGATGAGTCGGACAAATGCCATAGAAACGATACAACTGCTCCGTCAAGGGGATAAGCGGAAGAGTGTAGCCCAACATAAAAAGGGTATGCGTATAACGCACAATACCCAGGACGATGAACTTGTACCACGTCCTGCCCTGCAGGGATCAACTCGATGTGAGCGGGAACATCATATTTGGCCCTAAGATCTAATAAATCTGCCTCTTTCATCGCTGACTCAAAGATCTCAGGCTCAACCTCAGGCGCCTTTGTAAAGTCAGACCTAACTTTATCACCACGAGGAATTATCTCCTCCACTATGGGAAAGTTCTCATCTTCCACGGCTACAGAGACGCCCTCCGCGTGAGGAGGCAAAACCATAACCAAGGAACCAGGTCATTTCCATCAATGGGACCAGAAGATACGTTAACCATAGTTATGAAGAATCAGATGGTATTCGAATAACGGAAAGTTAAACGCAAAAAATGATCTATAGAGCAGGGAAGGAGGATACACAACAATGGAATAGGAAGAAAGGGGCACAAGGTTTCGATATAGGGAATCTGTAAAACACGAATATGTGCCCTCATATCCCTATTTATAACAATTAGGGCATCAACACCAAGAAATTATGCCATCATTACCTAGCATAGATATCGAAGTGGTCGAATCAACAAACGCACGTGAAACGACGCAAAGCATCGGAAAAATACTCCATAATGACGTATGATGCCATGACATCACTTTGATCCAGAAACAACGCAACCTCAAAAGTAGCGGCTCGCAAAAGGCCACGTCGCCATCTCGCCCCACCTTCTCGACCATGGCAAACAGAATGCGCTCATCAAGGCCGTCCGAAGCCGACCTTAATAAGTGAAGGGATTAACTGTATAGGCCGAAATCTATCCTAAAATATGGCACTAAGGAAAAATAGCGAGGTTTGTGGTCGAGATGTCAACAACCGGCGAGATCGAACACCATTTGCATAGTTGTGACGACTAGTTTTCAAAATGGGATATTAAAGAAAATTTTGGTGAATATTCTGTGCACTTATACTATCAGGGTGTGTTAGAGGTATATCTCATATGTATATAAAAAAAGACACTGATGTAAGCCATGTGACATTCATTTTGATAAGAATAAACTTTTAAGAAAAGTTTCTTTCTCTTTTGTAAAGATACAAACACTACCTTTTCATCAAGATTCTTGTTCATATTATTCCACACTTTTTCATCAGATCTGAGAATAATTCGAACATTCGAGAATTTATCTGTCATTCATCATTGTCACGAGAGACAATCATCTAGTTCTTCATTTATTGGATGAATCACTTTTTCTATTTACTTAAATACCATATAATGTTATTTATTGTTAGTTCTCCCCCCATTATTGCTCGCACTTTTCAGAACAATCATTGTATGTTATAGTCAACGCATTTCCAGATCTGTCTAATGTTACTCATGTTTTCTAAACTTACATCTAGAGATATAACTTTTACTAGGTTTAACCCATTATTATACAAACTTAACTGTTTTAGCCAAAAGTCATACTTTTTGGTCAAACGAGTACGTATCATATTGAATTTTTGGTGCTTTTGGTTTTACACTCCTTGGCATCATACAAACATCTTTTACAAACTATCATAAGTAGACTTTAATTAACTTCCAAGTTTCGAAACAGAGTTTTGTTTGCAAAGGTTTGAAACAACGTCGTGCTTAATCATGATAAAAATATTTTAAATATGTGAGGCTAGCATGAAGTGGAGAATATGCCAAAACACTATGTTGTTATCTATCAATCAGTTTCTATCACATGACTAGTTTAACAAATAATTAAGAATGCTTAGTGTTTATTGACCAGATGTGAGAACCTAAGAATAAATGGACAATGGATATATATGTTCTACTTATTTTGGTCAGTAGAAATGTAACACATGTAGCCACTACACGGCTAGGTTTTCTCTTTTTTTTTTTTTATTTTTTATTTATTTTTTATTATGAGACATTTCTTGGTTCCTTTTTAAGTAACAGAGGTTTATAATTTTCATGGTTAGTTGATCGTCTTAATTATTTGATGTGATAGTGTTTAATCGAATATAAAATTTAACCAAAAAAATGAAAATCTTAGATACGATAACTACAATGTAAATGTTATGATTAAATAGTTTTTTTTATGTTAAATCATTTTGAAACAATATAAAAAAGAATGTCTCGTAAAATGAAAGACTACCTTTGATAGAAGAGATACTATTGGCAAATTCAAGAGAACAATATAAACTTAAAAAAGCAAACAATACTCAATTCGTTTCAATTTGCGTGACAATATTCAGATTCTAAAAGTTAAATAAATTATTTTTTTATCGTATTTTTCTTATATGTCTTTTAAATATTATAAATTATTAATAATTGTTACTTGTATCGAAGTAATATTTTTCACGTAGTTTTTGCATATGTAAATTTTATTTTTAAAATTTAAAGATTTTATATTGAAATACATAATCAAAATTAATAAGTTTGAATTCAGAAAATCAAAAAGTACACATAAATACCAAAAGTTGATATCAACAATTGGAAAATTCAAGAGGGCAAAATAAAAGAATAAACATCATTTACCAAAAGTTGATAGGAAAAATTGGCAAATTCAAGAGGAACAACATAAAGTGGTGGAATATTATTGAGCAGTAATAAAAAAATAATATAAATACCCAAACTGTCGGGGTGGGGGTGGTAGGGTGGGGTGGGGGTTCATATATATGCGTTTGAAGAACTAAAATAAGAGGACCCATCTCTCCTCCCACGCTTTACTCTTTCCTCTTTTTACTCTTTTCCTCTTTCCACCATCTCTGCACAACACCAATAAACTCGGAAGAAACCGCTGGACTAGTGGAAGAGAGNGGGGGGGGGATAGTAGTATATGGGGGGTGGTAATACATTCGTGGATGGAGTTCGTCGCTGGTTTCAACGTCGTTCTACTACTACTACAACAACTACTACTATTGTTCATAGCAATGCAGATTCGATCTTGAATAGTAATAATTTTGAAAAAAAGCCCATTCATTTTTCAGAAGAACTTACCATCATCGAAGACTTTGACATTTCGGGTCTTAAACTTATCTCAGTCCCCAAACGGGTCGATTTCCCTTTTACCATGGATCCTCACAAAAAGGTCCGGTTTTTACCATGATTTTTACTATTCAGGATCCTGTTCTTTTTATGTTTATTGACTTTTGTTCTTTTTACTTTTTGATGGTGCATGCGGTTGCATTAATTTTGACCATTATTTTACAGCTCAAATTGATGTAAATGATCTTGTTGATGTTTGTTTTTAATGTATGTATATAGAATTTGGCTTCCCACTTGAGAATTCAGTTGATATCTGTAGAAAATATTACTAAAGAGGATAAAGGAAAGTAAAGTTCGCAACTTTACTCTTTTAGATCTTTCTATCTATTTGTTTTTACGTCATTGAAATGAAATAGATATTGCAGGGTGAACCAGAGTTACCCAAAAAAAAAAAAAAATCTGAACTTTCTATCCTACCTAAATTGTATTCTCGTCCATTTTTTTTTTTTGTGTGTGTGTGAAATTTTTGTCTTTGCTACCTCTCTGATTGCTTAATATCACGATAAATAAAGTTCTAATTGCTGCCAATGACCAGTATTTTATAGAATCTTGGAATCTATTGGTAGATTTTGTTGAAAACCTATCAGATATCTTTTGCTCGTGGAAGGATCATGTTCTGAGCATAAGTTTGTGATGTTTTTATTTTCTTCTAGTATTGTATGCTTATTTCAAGCTCATAAAGTAGCCGTAGACAAAATATTTTGCAGAATTACGGTTCTGTGGTGTATTCGTGCTTTGTAATTTTTTTAATCTCTATCTGGACATACATGGGTAAGGGGAAGGGAAGATGCAGTTGTTTCATACTGCAGATATCAATCGCATTTGTTTTGACTGGAACATTGCTATTCAGAATACACAGGAGGCGGAATTCTTCACAGAATATGGAGAAGCAAGCAGATACCAAATTCAGGAAGTTATCGGCAAGGGTAGCTATGGAGTTGTGGCATCCGCTGTTGATACCAAAACTGGAGAAAGAGTTGCAATCAAGAAAATTCATGACGTGTTTGAGCATGTCTCTGATGCCACAAGAATTTTAAGAGAAATCAAGCTTCTTCGGCTACTACGACATCCTGATATTGTTGAAATAAAGCACATCATGTTACCCCCATCTCGGCGAGAGTTTAAAGATATCTACGTTGTTTTTGAATTGATGGAGTCTGATCTTCACCAGGTAATTAAGGCCAATGATGATCTTACACCTGAGCATTATCAGTTTTTTCTGTACCAGCTTCTGCGAGGATTAAAATATATTCATACAGGTTTGTTCTTTATACAAGTTAAAACTTTCTCTTTGACACATCTCTATATGATGGAGAAGCTAACTTTTCCTCGGGATAATTGACATGTCCTTTTTTGCCCCCCTTAACAGCAAACGTTTTCCATCGAGATTTAAAGCCAAAGAATATCCTTGCTAACGCTGACTGTAAATTGAAGATTTGTGACTTTGGTCTTGCTCGTGTATCATTTAACGACACGCCATCAGCTATTTTCTGGACTGTATGTTTGAGTTCTAGAAAGCTCCTCTTTTTCTCGTTTTAGTACGCAGATTTGAGAGATTTCTGATATATTTCATGTATTTAAGGACTACGTTGCAACTCGATGGTATCGTGCTCCTGAGCTATGTGGCTCCTTTTTCTCCAAGGTATATTAGCTTTATCAGCTATATCCAAAGTTTTAATTGTTCATTCCAATTGCAATTACTGCAATAACACTTATCTTTAGTACAATTTGTTTCACCAAACTCAGTATAATGCATTGTGGTCAAGTTTCTGTTTCTAATCTGTTTACACTCTTTGTTTCCTCTCTTTTGCTTTTGTTTGATAGTCTTTGGTTGTATGTCGCTATGTTTCTGTCTTGGGAGAAGACTGGAAAAATTGTAGATTGAACTATATTTGCACTTAAATACTTTTGTGGCTGATACCGAATCAACTCATATGATGTCATATTCTATTTGCCCCATAAGTGCCTGGAGGGTTATTGTCTCATTGCAGCTTCAATGATGCTTCAGAATTTACTTGCAAACTAGTCTTGTTTGATTGCAAAGTTCAAGATCAGGTGATGATCACACTTTAAACGAAGGGAAGATTAGAGGTTGGTGGAGAGAAAGGAAGCATGTTGAGGTTTCTGTAGTGTAGGTAAAAGTCAGATCAATTTTGACGAAGACGTATAAATCACATTATTGTGACGTTGATAACGTCATTTTTTCTCTATTGTGTACTTCACTTGGTTGAGAGAATGTTGTAATTGAGGATTCAAGCTTTTTATCATATTACCAGTGTTATCTGTATAGAGTTGTAGGTTCATTACAAGTGGAAGGCAATTGGATTAATGAGGAGCTTATTGTTTGAAAAAGTTATCTGAGAGACTGCTGGAAGACAGTTTTCTAGTTCAAGAGCTTTGTAGTAGATTTATTCTTTAAATGGAATTAAAGGTGAGAGGTCCCCGGTTACAGTAACCCAGTATTCTGACCTATTCAACTTGCAGTTATAAGAAATTGGAAGATTCCTATTTCATCTTAAGGAAAAGGATGGTCATGAGCATCAATCTCTCAAATCTAGTTCAATGCGAGTAATACTATGTTGTGAACAAGCTGTGCAGCCTTTTCTCTTTAGTGGTCCTGCAACAGTAACTATGTCAGGTCTCGACGTCAGAATACAAAGACGCAGGTCATTTTTCCTGTGGGGACAGAGTAACAATCTCTTGGAACAGTACCTGCTTGCGAAAAAGACAGTTAGGGCAGTTTGTCTATGAGAGTTTCTGAGTTTCTAGCCCAAGGAGTATTTCCTGCCCTTATGTGTGGGAGTATCTGGCCTAAGATAATGTGCTGAGTATGCAGATGCATTTGTGGTGATCGCGGTATGTCCACATAAAGGAGTGTATTTCAGCTATAAAGTTGATGTTGAAGAAGGATTTCTGTGTTAATCTCCACGTCAATGTGGTGCCACTCTCAGATATTCCAAGCCCTTAAGTAAGGCTAGAAAAGCGTGAAAGAAAAAATCTCTATTTTTGACTTCAACTTATGATCCAGTAAAGTGGCGGACTAAGGCCCTTGTAATCTTGTGCGGAGGGCGCACAAGGCCCTTAGTCTTACGTCATGCAGTTTTTCCGGTTTCTGCTTTTTGAGTAACTATAGTTTGAGTTCCTAGGTGTCTGATTGCTTTTACAGCTCACCAGGTTTTAGTTGGCTGGTATGGGCCTTGAGTCTGAATGTGCCAGGCTAGGTTGATCTTCTGAGAATTTCTTATTGAAGACTGGGTTGAGTCTGATTGAGGTATCTCTTGGGAGTTGGGACTTATTTCGGCAAAGAACTTGGTATGAGCTGGGAGCTGCTCTTTTCCATCATACACAGACAATTATTTGAGTTTTACTATTGTTTTCACCACTTCAAAAACAACGAGGGTTCTTTCCTGTACTGTGATGTCAAAATTGTAAACAGTGATGACGTGATTTCATGCTGAAGCAACTATATCATATGACATTTGTTGAGAGTTTATATCTGTTTTTGACATATATGTGTTTACTTGTGCCTTGACATTTACTATCTCTGTGCCAGTAGAGAACTTCTGGTACTTTTTATTTTTATTTTGTATAATGTTATCTTCAGATGAATTTAAATGGAGAAACATGGTAAGTGAGGATTCAGATAGCCGACCCCGACCCCAACTTGTTTGGGACTGAGGCCTAGTAGTAACTGTTGTTGTTGTGACATGTACCATCTCTAAGAGTTATCCATTTGCAGTACACTCCTGCTATTGATATTTGGAGCATCGGATGCATATTTGCAGAAATGCTCACTGGAAAACCATTATTTCCTGGAAAGAATGTGGTGCATCAATTAGACCTTATGACTGATTTGCTAGGAACACCTCCTCCTGAAACTGTTGCAAAGGTTGGTTACTTACTTTTCTTCCTTTCTCAGGTTTCTTTGTTATGTTCTGTCTGATCAGCATCATTGGGATGATAAGACGTCTTGTTACTTGCTAGTAAGAACATCAGAGAATAAAGGCTAAGGCAAAAGAATAGTTGCTGAGAGGTCTCAGTATATCATTTTTTACATCCCACTATAGTTTTTCCTGTTTTACATAAGAAATTCTACTGAACTGGCAGATTAGAAATGAGAAGGCCAGAAGATACCTCAGTAACATGCGGAAAAAACCACCTGTTCCATTTTCACAAAAATTTCCACACGTGGATCCTTTCGCTCTGCGCCTACTTGAACGCCTGCTTGCATTTGACCCTAAAGATCGACCATCTGCGGAAGAGGTAATTGTGAAACAGAGGATTTCTTATATTGTTTTATCTATCAAAGAAAATCTTGACTCTGATAATGTGGCAAGACTGTCTCACACATTCATGACCTTGTTTTCTAGGCACTGGGTGATCCTTATTTCCGTGGTTTGTCAAATGTGGACCGTGAACCATCCACTCACCCAATATCAAAGCTTGAGTTTGAATTTGAGAGGAGAAAGTTGGCAAAAGAAGATGTTAGAGAGCTCATTTATCGGGAGGTGCAGTTTCCTCCATTATAATGGCTCCCATTTGTATGAAATGGATCAACTTATTAATGTTTAAACTTGCTCTGTGCAAACAGATTTTAGAATATCATCCTCAGATGCTTCAGGAGTATCTTCGTGGCGGAGATCAGACTAGTGGATTTATGTACCCAAGGTTAGGAGCCACTTAAAGCTTGCTCCACTGAGTTTGTTCTTTTCTAGCGCGTTCTTCTGCCTTTGCTTGAAAAGCTTGTCTTTTAGTTTCCTCCAGCGATTGAAAACTATAACGTAGATTTGGAGGGCAGTCACAGCTCTTTGCCAAAGTAGAAGAAACCTCAAGATATTACATAAAAGTGTTTTCTTACCTTCAAGTACCCCTGTTGTTGGGCGAATGTGTGTCCATTGGTAAATTCTTTCGGATCGTCTATCTATTCCATATGGAGCTCACACCTATTGATGGGGATAGATTAGGTTTCAAGTGTTAAAATTTGATACTGATTTTGCCTTTATCTTCCTCTACATCATTATTTCTTGTTGTTTATCCTGATTTTCAAGAAAGGATCACCTTTTATCTATCCCATAGGAAACCATGTTAGTGATAAATTATGAATATTTCATGGCAGAACTGATCATCAATTTTTTTTTGAGTTTGGCTCTATTTGAGGTTGTCCTCCTCCTTCCCCAGATACACATACGCCTATGAATCTTCTGGTAATCAACAAAATTCAAGCTTTGAGAACTGAGATGGAGAATTGATATTTTAAACCAAATTTATCTAATTATATAAGACCCTCTGACGGTTTTCCTGGCAATAGTGTTGCGTAGGAACAAAAGCTCTGCAGACCTTCTGCCATGATAAGGTGACTAACAGCTCTTAACAGCAGGAAACAAAATCATGTTCATATTAGTGCCATCTTTTTTTAATTGACTCCTATGTTCTTGAGTGCTGATGGCTCGGTCTTGGATCTAATGGGGTCGCGCCAAACCGCCAACTAATTCACAATATATATATATATATATATCTGCTTCTACTTTGTGAACATGTTATACTAAATGTTTCGTACTGCTATTTGACAAATACTTATTTTGATGGTCTTTACTTTAATGTCAATTTAGTGGTGTCGATCGGTTCAAGCGACAGTTTGCACATCTTGAGGAGCATTATGGTAAAGGTGAACGAAGCACTCCACTTCAGAGGCAGCATGCATCCTTGCCTAGGTTCGTAGTCAATATTTTTGTTCTTTTGCTCCGAGGAAAGGTCTCTTCAGTTGTCTGCAGAATTAGAAGTCATTTGTCTGGAGAAAATATTCACATTTTCACACTGTTCCAGATTAAAAGCTCCTTATTCTGGCTCAAGTTTTGTGTAACTCAGTTACTAAAGTTTTGGACTTGAAAGACAGTGAAAGTTAAATATATTAAATTTAAAAATTATTTTCTCTGAAACATTTCGGAGTAGGTTGAGGTTGAAGTTCTAAACAGATAGTGCTGTGGTAGGTTGGTGTGATTTTCTTAATTATCTGTGCGTGTTTCCTGAACAAAGTTAACTTTGAATATATAGCAAGTGCTTTAGTAAATGTGATTTCGTGGTTTACCATTTACCTCTTTAGTCAAGGTATTAACTTGATCTCTTTTTCGAATACCCTCATCTTAGAGAACGGGTTCCTGCACCAAAAGATGAAACCTCTTCCCAAAATGATGATTTTGAAAAGCGAACTTCAGCATCTGTTGCTTCAACTCTCCAGAGCCCACCAGGGCAATCTGAGGGATCAGAGAACTCAGATGCTAATATGCAAAATGGACCAAACAAGGCAAACTATAGTGCTCGTAGTTTGCTGAAGAGTGCTAGTATCAGTGCTTCAAAGTGTATAGAAGTTAAAAGAAGAAATACAGAGGTAACTTTTATCCTTTTTTATTTTGCTTACTTTTTGGTGACTGCTTTATTTGTTGAATATAACGACATTCACCATGAATAATTTGTTTTCATGCTATAAAAGGAATAAAATGAAAAGAAGAAGAAGAAACATTGCCCATTACAGTAATGGCGATTCAATAGAGCGCCTGCAAATATCTTCGTTTAAAACCAATTTAGTACAAATTGCTCCTGCATTTTTTTGTTACTATAGTGATCTAATTGATTGGCATTATTCGTACTTTTCTGATAGGAATTGCCAATTGAAGAGCAAAGCGAGGATGTTGATGGTTTAGCTCAAAAAGTTGCTGCTCTCCATGCCTAATTTATTACCAGCATACGCGGTAGATTTGACATTTTGAGTATATACTCTACTATGTATCACCTTGTCCTGTAAATCATAAGTTTTTTTGGACGACCAACCTTTGAAGTTTGCTCCTGCATTTCAGGCAGAAGCTAATGGTAGCTTCTCAGTTGCTATTTATACTATGAGCTTTTATTTCATATACCCAGGAAGAGAAATTGTTCTCCAGCTATTTGTGTATTGGAGATCACACCTTTATATTATTTTGTAAACTGTAGTTACTTGGTGACAAGTTGAAGTTTTTAACGACTTGGTATGAAAAATACAGTAGACAAGTTCTAGCTTTGAGGGATGCCTTTCTTTTTATGATCTATCGTGCATTTCGTTACAAAATACAGACAAATCGTGTCCTGTTTGGCCAAGTTTCGAAAATTAGTTTATTTTGAGAAATGTTTTTTTCTCCAAAAACGCTTTTCTTAAAAGTACTTTTGGTGATAAGCAGTTTGTGTTTGACTAATTAATTTGAAGTACATTTGAGCGGTAATTAGTGTTTGGCCAAACTTTTAAAAAGTACTTTAAAGTATATTTTTCTCAAAAGTGCTTTTCAAAAAAATGATGCCGGAAAGAAGTTGCTTCTCCAAAACTGCTTCTGTTTCTACTCAAAAGTATCTCAACTTTGACGCTTTTGGTTTTGGAGAAGCTAGGCCAGAAAAGCTATTAGAGAGTTGAATTCTGGACAAAGACAAGATAGTTGCAGAAGGAATGTGGATCTTGAGATGAAGTGGGGTTTATATGATATAGAGACCTCGTGATATCTCCAATTATTGAGTTTATTGCTCTCTCAAGGACCATGTGTTACTCTGCTTTTTCTCAAAGTCATGTCATTTTTCAACGTTACGACAAGGCAATTTTCACACGAACGTATTGTGCAGTAAATAGAATGAAAATCCAAATGAAGTATACGGTCAGACTTTTCTATAACAACATCCCTATATAATAATATTTCACTATAAAAGTTAAACTTTTTCGAAATTTTCCTTTTATATAGATTTCTGAAAACTTTCCCAAAGAAGTGGATACCTTCGGCAAAACATTAGATTAAAAGTCACAAAACGAATTGAATTTTTGTTCCAAGTGACAGATTGGCTTGGAAATTACCATATATAGACAGCGAACTAGGTTAACTGAGAGGATATTGATGAATAACAGAGGCATATATAACTAATAATTTAATAGCACGTCATAATCAAGCATCTTATTATTACTAAATAGTTTTTCTAAGAAATTAATGATGTTTTGTTTATGTAGAGGAAAGAAATACAACTTTTTCTCAGGACCACTTCTCCAACTACAAAAGATCTTCTTTCTTTGTTTCTTCTTTTGTGTTTTCTTGCTCACATTTTTTTTTGTTGTGGTGCTAAGCTTATTTATACGTGCTAAAGATATATACACGATTACCATTTCGGCTTCATAAATAAATATTCTATGTAGACTACTCTCTGACCACTTACATTAATTAATTGCAACATTTAACTCTGTCACACATCATTATACAGTTAGACTTTCTATAACAGCATCCCTGTATAACGATATATTTCTATAAAAATCAAATTTTTTCGGAGCCAATTTTTATGTTATGTAAAATATATGTTATCTATAACAGCACTTCGTTATAACATTCAAAAATATTTGGAACAAATGAGACTGTTATAGAGAGGTTTGACAGTATTCGTAAATTTCCTTAGTTTGATGATTGTTTAGTACTGAAGTTTGTTCTCCTGTCTGCATGTTACCAAAGATTTAAAAGTAGTACTACTTGTAATCATGATTATCTTGGACGAAAACCTACTAATAATTAGTTCAACCCACCGTAACTGTGATGTCTTTCTGGTAAATATTACTTACTGTATGAGAAAAACGACGACGACTCCTGTTCAAGAATTTAAAACGGAAGCAGATAGAGCGGAGCCATGACTTAAGTTACTGGGTTTTAAATTAATAAATTATATTCATCCAACGAATTTCTTAAAACAAATATACGATTTGGACAAAAGCTACCGAATTCGATCGAACCCATATATCGTATTCTAGCTCCGCCTTTGAAAGCAGAAGAGTAAATAATTTAAGTTGCCTATCTTCAGTACCTTCTAAAAGTTCATCCACCATGTTAAACAACTAATTAATTTTGCATGTCCAGCGAGCAGAATCCAGGATTTAAACTTTATGAGTTTAATATTTAAGATTCTTAGTATTGAACCCTTATGTTTTTAAACCTATGAGTCATGCTTATCATTTGTTATAATTTTAGTGAATTTTTTCATATAAATTTATGTTACACGCCGAATATATTTGGATTAGATGAACCCGACGCTGCTACTTTACATCCGCCCCAGCCAACGAGGGGCGTAGCTAGTAAACGTAAAACTCAGTAGCTTTGCTTAAATTTAGTATTTCGTTAAAATAATTTACTTAATATGTATAAATAATTTATTCATAACCCAATAAATCGCCTTTTTTATAATCAAGAATGCATAAGCTTAAATTCTTAACTCCGCTTTTTGAGTCCAACATGAGATACCTGCCAATGAATTATTTGTAAATGATGACCAATAGTAGAAGTTGTTGACACAGTTCCTTTAGTTATTTGCTTTAAAGCATACCATGAAATCTGATCATACTAAGCCTAACAGGAGTAACAAACAAACAAAGACATTCCATACCCCACACCACCCTTATTATCTTCCCATTGAGTCTCTCCCTTCAAGTTCAACATCAACTTTTGAACTACTACCAATGTTTTTTCACCATGGGAGAAATATTCAAATGTTAGTGACTTCAATTTTTAAAATTTCTTAGTATTGAAATCGTAAAAGTCAGGGTAGTCCAATGCACAAGGTATCCCGCATGGTCCCAGAAAAAGTCGCACTTCAAAAGGTGTAATGTAGACAGCCTATCCATTATCAAGCATTAGTGACTGTTTCCACGGTTTGAATCCGTGACTTACAAGTCACACGGAGATTACTTTTTTCCTTCAATTTTTCTTTTTTAATTTTTCATACAAATAAGACTGCGTACAATAGATTTTTATGGTGTGACTCTTCTTTCCGGACCCCTCGCATAGCGGAGCCCTTTTAGATCTTTTGTGTGGAAAAATATACATTTTTAGTTGTACGCATTATCAGAAGGCTCCATCTACCTCTGCTAACCAGCACTACCAAGTACCAATCCAGCACCACAAACCAAAGGAAAACAACCCACAATTATAATCAACAATATACTTCCATTTTCCCTCCCATATATTTTCATCTATAATTCTCAAAGCAATGTCCAATAACTGTTTCTTCTTCTCCTTCTTTATTGTTCTTTACATCAGCAATCTAACTGTATTACCTGCCTATCCGGTTTTACCCGAACCCGACCCAACTGAGTTGGATCCTCAAATACTCTCACCTTCCCCTTCACCACCATCAACAATTCCAGCTTTCCCGGAGCAGTCAAACATTGATAGTTGTCCTCTGGACATGCCAGAAGAGCTTTACAACGGGATAAGATCAGCGTGCAGGTCCAATGATCATTCGGGTCAAATAAACCCGACCCGTTGTTGCCCTGTTCTCGCTGCATGGCTTTACTCGGCCTACTCAAGAACCGCAATTCACAAAGCCATTGCTAAATTCCCACAGTACTCAACGTCTGTTGACATGCCTGTGCTCCCTGATGATTCTGAGACATGTGTGAACTCTTTTGGAAAGGCTTTGGAAAACAGAGGTATTGAGTTGGTGAAGCCAAATGAGACTTGTGATGTTGTTTATTGTTACTGTGGCATTAGGTTACATCCACTTAGCTGCCCAGAAGCTTTCTTTGTGAATTCGCGTAGAGAATTGGTTGGTGGTGAGAAGGTAAATACATTGGAGACAGAGTGTTTCAGCAGTAACGGATATTCTGGTCTTGCTGATTGCTCCAAGTGCTTGAATAGTCTTTATTTGGTAAGTCTGTAGCTATTTGTGTTCTTGACTGAGTGATACTGATACGGATGTTGCATTCTTGATTGGATTTAACTTATATAGGCTGATAGTGTTAACTTCTTGTACCAAGAAACCTTTCTTATGGTTACTGATCTAATGATGGGGCAAAACCTAGTTTTGTAGAAGAAAACAAGATTATGTCTTCTTAGGGGTGATTGGGGCCTAACCGGGTTCGGGGCTGAACGGGAAGGGTTAGAGGGTAAATGGTTAGGCTGTTCAAGATGGCGCCCACGTGTCCTTAGGAATGGGTCTGTTAGATATAGAAATATTAAAATGGGTAACGACAATAGTAGCGAATAGTATAACGGGTCGAACAAGGGCATATTTGACTAGTTGTCAACCGATAAATTAATCAATCATACTTCAATCCAGAACTAGTTGACTCGTCATAATTTGACTATTTTTTCGGAAATAGCCTCTCTGTCTCCCAAGATAGGGGTAAGGCTGCATACATCCTACCCTTCCCAGACCCCACTTGTATGACTGGGTTGTTAATGTTGTTGTTATCATAATTTGATTAATTTTTATGTGAAATCAATCTGCGGTTACCCTCATCCTTGGGTAATAAATAATAGATAAATAAAAGTAGAAGAGAAATGAGGCATTTAGTGTATGCTCAACCACAATATCTTCTATAGCTAGTGATCACCAATGAGGGCCTACACTAACCACATTCTTCCCTATCTGGCATTTTTTATAAGGTAACACATTCGTAAGTTAGAACTGTGATTCATTAAATTGTACTTGGACACTTCCATTTCATGATTCATCAGCTTTGTGCTTTTCTTTGATGTAGGCAACCAATTGATAAACTATAATCAAATGATTGCAGCGAAAGTCATTGGTTGATTAGAATAGCATTAAGACTTCGTACAATAGACCCTTGTAGCCCGACCGTTCCCCGGATCACGCGCATAGCGGGAGCTTAGTGCACCGGGCTGCCTTTTTTTTTCATCTTCTTTTCCGGTTCTTAAAATAAGCTTGCGTGTTAACTTGTTTTTGTAATTTCCTGTTCCCCCTGATAAGAATGCCAATGTGATACATAGGACTCAGAGGAAGTCAAGTTCTTGGCTTATATCTATTTTTATGTTCTTAAATAAAACTATAGATTTTCTGCAGTGCTTATCATGATATTCGGAAGCAACTACAGTTATCTACTCCTGCTTAAAGAAGAATAAGAAAAAGCAAAATGAGAGTGGTTTTGTTATGATCTCTCCTTCTGCAGACCTTGCAGCACTAATTCTTCAGGAAGTTTCATCTGTAATTAAGTAGTCTTAGACAATGAGTCATCTCCAGAGCACTGGCTGATGTGAATATATCATTTAAGTATCAATTTTTGTTTCAAGTTTGTGTCTGCACTAGACATAGAAGATAGGTGATTAGTATATCTAAGGGCTCAGGATTAGTAAATAACACCAGCAGTTTGTCTTAGGTAGTCAAATCAGCAGACAATAACTAATTTTAGTTTAAATCTCCGGGAGATCAGTCGTTTTAAGGTTAGTGTTCTACTCACGACTTATGTATGTGGAGATATTCTTCCTCTAAATTCTTTCTTAGTCCTGTGCAGTGGTGTAAATGTAAGCAAAACTGAGGCTGAAAAAAGAAAAAGAAAAGAAAAGTATTAAGTCTCATTTTAAATACTGGAGCATGTTGAACTTCATCAACTGAATGAATTTTAAGATGGTTTTCTTGATCATTAGATAAAAGGGAAAGAAATATGAAAAAAAATCACCTTAGCAGATACTTGGCTGAATCGTCTGTGTTTCAGACCTCTGACCATAACCTTTTGCAGTAGTTATCAAAAATTACCCATATGTTATTGCCCTGTGTTCCAGTCAGTTGTTTCCGCTGATTATTTTTGCCATTAATCTTGTAATTTGCATTTATCTTGGAGGTCAACAAACTCATACAATTTTATTTTCCATATTACAAGCATGAAGTGTATCTATTTGTTAGTTAGAATTGTTTCCTGCTAACGGCTGAGCATGTCGTGTCTGAATAACTAAGTTTTGCACCATCAAGTGAATTATTTTTTGTTTATTCTCTATTAAGTTGAAATATATCTGCAGCTTAGTGACAGCAGATTGGAAAATACAAGCATAACAAAGGATAGAAGTAGAAAAATGCACAGCAGGGATTGCCAAATGATGGGTTTAACTTGGCTTCTCAACAAAAATACATCTGGTTATATTCATACAGTTTCTGCTGTTTTAGGGGCTCTAATGATGAGCAAAGATGGTTCTGATCCTCAGTCATGCACGCTTAGCAGTGACGGCTTGCCACTTGCAGTCGACTCATCAGAGATCAACGACCAATCTTATGCAACTTTTTTTCTGGCATCGGTTTATTGTTATCTCATACCATTTGTTTTGGCATGCATAAACTTCATAGCGTTCTTTTCATAATATTAGTTGATCTCCAAAGACGTTCGAGCCATGGAAGCAGCCACTAATGCTTGTATTAGGGTAGACTGTCTACATCACACCTTTTGGGGTACGGCCCTTCCTCGGACCCTACGTGAATGCGGGATGCTTTATGCACCTGGCTACCCTTTGCCTCCAAAGACTTGTACTCAGAAATGTACTTGCTGTTCAAATGCCATCTCAAAGTAAGTCCATTACTCTGCATTCATTGATTGAGGTCGTGAAATTGTAATTATCTTGGTTGTTGAAAGACTTGCAGAAAAGAATGAAGCTGTCATTCTATGTACTCTAGCTAGGCTTCTAGTCGTTTATTTTTGTTTGTCAAGTGTATAAAATCCAGGCGGCTAAAGGTACTACAGTTTTACTGCTCTTTCTGCAATTTGGCATCAGTAGATTCAAGAACAACAACAACAACAACGAAAAACTCAGTGTAATCCCATAAAGTGGAGGGTGCAGTACCTTACCCGTACTTGATAAAGATAAAGGGGTTGTTTCCGATAGACTCCGCTCAAGCAAAAAATGAAAAAGAAACATAAACAATTAGTAGTAACAACAACAAGCAAAAGTGATAAGGTGATAAATTAGTCGAACCGAAGGAAACATAGATTCAAGGTGCTCATAAAATTGGATCTTTCTCCACCTTTATCTGTTCAATAAGTAATGAACGAGTAAATAGATTTCAGACTGAAATATACCAAATATTCACTCAAACAATAGCCCCCTCAAATTCGAAATGTTTTAAAACGGAAAGAACTGCAGAAAATATCGAGTACACAATCAAAACAGCATTGATAATTCCTATGACATGCTCCTCTAAAGCATCAATTTTAGCAGGGGGAGCTAACTATTACTTATGCCGAAGGATGGTCAGTTGATATATATATATATCGTCAAATAATAAAGTGATTAAAAGTCAAATTTCTAACCCATAAGGACTTGTGATTAACTATTAACTAAATTAGACTATCCTAATTATCTAAACAATAATTAAAATTAGAAGTATTTGATTGATTCTAAACTAATTAAAATAAAATAAAATAAAAAACAAATAATGAACTTTGAACAGAGGAACAACAGATTTTTATGTTATCAATGTTATGAAAACGATCTAGGGTTATGGCCTATCTAGCTTATTGGTTGACATGGTTAATATCGCTCATAAGAATCTGTCGAGTTCTTACTCGCCTATTCAAGCTATCCTAACCCCTATATGTCTATGGAATTAGAACTAACAAGAACACATTTATAATTCATGTACATCAACCAAGCAAGGAAATTAGGTATATGTTTATTCTAACTGCGAATTCGTTCCCCGATGCCCAGGTTCAAGAACTTGCTCTACTCAATCCTATGTGCAATCTAGAATTTCCACTTTCGAGTTCAATTTAGATTCGTAGATAGTATTCAATTGGTGATCAAGCAATCAAATAATTAAGCGTAGGATTGAATAAATAAACGAATATGATAAGTCAAGAAACCAAAATCAATACTCAGATAACAATAGTCATGAAAGAATCAAAACCCTAGAACGTGAAGTTTAGCTCCATATAAACATGGTAGTCATACAACAAATCATACAAAGAAACATAAAAATTACTAAGTTTGGCGGAAGAAAGATGGAATTTGATGAAATCCAGCCTCCACGACGGCTCTATGCTTGTGTTTTCCTCTCAAAAACGTCCTCCCCTTTCCAAAATAGGTTTATAACCCTTTTTATACGAGTTGGGGGTGTGTAGGGCCGAAATAACCATGTCCCAGGCGAAATAGGACAAGTCCCTGTCACCAACGCCCACGGTAGCATGGAGCGCTAGCCCTGGCGCTGAAAATTTTATGCTTTTGGAAACGGGCCACAGGTAGCGTCCCACGCTACATGTGGCGCTACTTTGTGGCTTTTTCTCGTTTCTTCCCCTTTTCGCTTCAATTCACGCACATTCGTCCCAAATTTCCTTCGGATGATTCCTACACAAAAAGATACCAGTAATTAGCACAAATCATTACATTATACATCCAAATTCCACAAAATACAAGTAAAATGCGAGGCGACATGCATATAAATATACATACTTTACGCTGAATACACACACACACACACAC
>ML345741.1:0-28457 GCA_005239505.1 Nicotiana paniculata | reverse complement strand
CCACACACAAAGGCCTTAGCGAAATGTCATTTGATTAATCTCCTAGTGTAATGAAACAATAAAGAAGAACATTGCAAAGAAAGAGAAAGAAAATTCTTATTGATTTTGGGATGAATTACAATGGAATAAAACCGCTCTAATTATAGGAAAAAGTGACTTAACCATCAAGTAACAAATCCTAAAATCTCTCTAAAATATAGACATTCACCTTAAATAAAATTCTATTTATAACACTCTCCCTTGAATGTCTATTCAACAGATAATGTGCCTCATTAAAGCTTGAACTAAAATAAAACTCAGTGGGAAAAATTTTTTAGTGAAGGAAAAAGAGTACACAACTAATAATATGCATTCTGGTTGCCTCGTTAAAAACTTTGCAAGGAAAACCCAGTGGGACAAAACCTTGTAAGTGAAAAAGAGTACAACACGTATTAACTCCCCCCGATGAGAACATCAATTCAGATATTTGAGTCTTTGCATTCCAATCTTGTGTACCATCTTCAAAAATTTATTAGTAGAGATTTGATAAACAAATCAACCATATTAACTTGAGCGAATTTGTTTCACCTTGAAATCATCATTCCTAACAGAGATGTATTGTCTTCATATGATTTAGTTGGAATAATCATTTCAATATCTTCACATAGGGGTAAAGACTCTTACTATCGTATTATCATACTTATAGTTATGGCAAGATATTTACGTGCACAAATTGCACTTAGAATGTTGTACTTCATGACCAAGAATTCTATAAGATTTAAGCGATTTAAATCTTTCATGCATTGTCATCTAAGCCATATGAATGGACTTTAGATGTATATCAAGTTTTTATGTCGTTCTAGACATATAAGATAGATAAAGGTGATTGCAGACACCATTGACTTTTTACTTTCAAGCGTTTGAAATGCAGGTCCAAAACTACATGTCTTTCGTATGAAACCAACTCTACTTGAATTTTTTCTACAAACTTAAGATCCTCATATATATATTTAGCTCTATCATAGATGCCGTTGAAGAATATTTTATATCGGTTCAAACCTCCTTTTTTTCATAAAGACATAACCTAGTGATTTCATAATTCATTATTTCAGGGGCCTGAACCTCTCCTGAGACTTTATAAAGTGTTATGTCATGTGATCTTCTAGATTACTTGCCACTTTATTATGATCATTTGTGTAGGTATATTAATTTTATCAGATTTTAATCCAATAAAATAACTTGGACTATATTTTAAATTCAAAGTATATTAGTCAAATAAATATTATGGGCTAATATAATTAAATTAATTATAAGTCAAATATATAAATATTAAATAAATAAGTCTTAATCCATTGGGCTAGTCATTTAATTGAGCTAAGGTGATGAGCCCACTTCATTAGGCCCAAGATGTCATCTTCCTAGAGACCCAGTTTGGTGCCATGTGTCATATGAAGTGGCACTCCAAGTCAAGAGGAAGAGCCAATATGATCATGCCATGTGTCAAAATGACAAGGCATGCCAAGTCACACTAAAAGGCTAATAAAATCGCGCCACGTGTGAAAATGACATGTTATGGCCAATCAAATGCGGCCATGTCACTCTTCAATTTGATTGGTTGGAAATAGTTTGTTCTTATCATAACTCCTCCCTTCCACAACTATAAACAGGAGTCTTCATAACCCAGAAAAGACACCAAAAGTTATAACAAGAAGCAAGAAAGAGCTCGTGGATCAAACACTACAAATTCCTCAACAAGTTTCAAGCTTCAAGCAATCAAGTTCAAGCTCAAGAACGAAGAACAAATCAAGGTCAAGTTCAAGCAATCATGTTAAATTTCAAGAACAACATGACCGTTCGTGGAAACAACTACATATTCAAGATCAAGCTCAAAGTCCCTTGAATTTATTTACTATTGGAAAGAAGAATCAGAGGACTCATAGAGATTGTACACTCAAATTATTTGAAATCAAATACTACGATTGTTGCAATATTTTTTGGTCTTGACTTTATTTTCTCGACGTAATTTATTGTCTACAATTTGCTCATCTTCTATTTCAAGAATTTTATTTGAAATCGATTTTTCTATACGCTTTAAGCGTACCATAGATTTTGTCCTTCTAGAACTTATTCTAATAGGAGCATTTGCAGTGAATATAGTTACTTTCTTTGGGTCAGCAAATGTATTTGTCATGCTTTGCAATATAGTGCAAATGAATTATCTTTTTTATGAACTTCAAGTTCATATTATCTTCGAGTATCTATAGGTGCAAATGATAATTCATTCCACATAAATTTTTCTCAACTATTTATCCTATCTCCCCCTCATGTTAGAAAAACTAACTTGCTTCCTCAACTTTTGAAACTATAACGACCCGGCCGGTCGTTTCGAGAGTTATAGCCCCGTTTCCCCCATTTCTGCTTCTTTATGTGTTATTCAACTGTAGCGTGTTTTATCGTGTTGGTTGGTTCGGGTCCGGAGTTATTTCAGAATGGACTGAGACACTTAGTCTCCTATTTAGAAAGTTAAGTTGGAAAAGTCAATCGGAAGTTGACTTATGAAAAATGATCTCGGATTTGAATTTTTATGGTTCGGTTAGCTCCGATAGATGATTTTGGACTTAGGAGCGTGTTCGGAATGTAATTTGGAGGTCCGTGGTAGAATTAGGCTCGAATCGGCGAAATTGAAAATTTGGCGATTTTCGGTCGGCAGTGGAAAATTAGAAATCCGGGTCGGAATGGAATTCTGAAAGTTGGAGTAGGTTCTTAGTGTTATTTTTGACATGTGTGCAAAATTTGAGGTTATTAGGACGAGGTTTGGTAGGATTTGGCGTCGTTTGCAAAAATTGGAAGTTTAGGAATTCTTAGGCTTGAATCCGAGGTTGATTTAGTGTTTTGATGTTGTTTTGAGTGTTCCGAAGGCTCAACTTAGTTCGTATATTTCTATGTGACTTGTTGGTATTGTTGGTGGAGGTCCCGAGGGCCTCAGGTGTGTTTCAGGTGGTTCACGGGTTGATTTTTGGTGTTGAAGAACTGTTGATTCTGCTGGTTTGAGAGCTGATGGTGTTTTTCCGCACCTGCGGAATGGGGAGCGCAGGTACAGAGGTCGCAGGTGCAGATATGGGTTGCAGATGTAGAAGTTAGGGAGGTTGGCTTTGAGCGTAGGTGCGGAAGTTGGCTGCACCTGCGAGCCCGCAGGTGCGTAGAAAGAGCCGCAGGTGCGGAAGATGGACGGATAAGTGAGATCTGTAGGTGCGGATGATTGGACCGCAGGTGCGGTTGCGCAGGTGCGTGTCAGGGACCGCATGTACGAGATACTTGGGCAGAAGGTATATAAGGAACACTTCGCGAAGTTTTGGTCATTCTTCATAATTTCTAATCGGTTTTGGAGCTTTTTGGAGAGTTTTGAAGAGGGAATCAAGTGGGTTTACATTGAGGTAAGTTATTTGATCTTAATACTCATGATTATAGTAATTTTCAGTTGTTTAATCATGTAATTAGTAGAAATTAGGGATGAAATTGAGGGGATTAGGGCTTGGTAATTGGAGAGTTTGATTTGGGGAATTGAGGAGTCAAACGAGGTTGGATTTTGATAAATTTGGTATGGTTGGACTCGTGAGTGAATGAACTTTCTAGTTTTATAATTTTTATCGGATTTCGAGACGTGGTCCTGGGGGCCGGGTTTGACCGAATTCGGTATTTTTGGTCTAAATTGATAATTTTTATGTGAAATTCATTCCTTTAGCGTATATTGATGATAATATACTGATTTTGGATAGATTCGGAGCGTTTGGAGGCCGAGTCGAGCAGTAAGGGCACCGCGGAGTAGATTTTAGCTTGATTAAGGTAAATAACGCTTTTAAACTTGGTTCTGAGGGTTCGAAACCCCGAGTTATGTGTTATGTGATTAGTATGGAGGTGACGCACATGACACGTGACGGGCGTGTGGGTGTGCATTGTGAGAATTGTGGCCTGGTTCATTCCATGGAACCGCTTAGTGACTATTTCTTGCTGATATCCGTGTTTCTATCATGTGATTAAGTAAATTTTCTGTAAATCATGCTAGATATCCTGTTAGGGCTTCACGCTGATACTGTTGAGACCCGAGTGGTTGTTTCTTGATGTCATCTCACTAGTTTCATTGATATTCTGTACTCAGTATTATGCATGCATATCATATTATGTCTATGTCTCAGTTGTTGTTATTTGGCACATCACATTATTGTTTCGGGCTAGTTTCATGGAATTGTGAGCCCGTGCATGTGAGACTGGAGAGTGATGACTGAGTGAGGCCGAGAGCCTGATTATGAGTGACAATTATGGGATCGGGCTGCACACTGCAGTGGTTATGTTGATGATTGTGATAGCGCTTAGGCTGTAGGAGCCCCTCCGAAGTCTGTAACACACCCCCAGTGAGCGCATATGATATTTTGAGGGATGGATCTTGCCCGAGGTATTTATACCTAGAATTGGATCTTCTCCATAGGGATGGAATGGCCTTCCTCGGTACTGAGTGACTGTTGTCAGTGATGTGCATATATTCCGGGATGGATCTTCCCTAGGCCGGATGGTCATATACAGTACCGAGTGGTTGAGCACTTGAGAGTGGAGGTACATGGTACAGTTTTATGCATTATGTGCATTGGCACTTAGAGATATGCTGAGCTTATTACTTTACATTGTTCATATTTGCATTTACTTTACTTCTTGAGCTGAATACTCGAATGGAAAGCATGCCTACTTTACTGCACAATTTAATTTTGCTTATTTGTTGAGGTTTAGTCCGTCACTACCTATCAGTCCATAGTTTGGACTTGTTACTTACTGAGTTGGTGTACTCACGTTACCCCCTGCACCTTGTGTGCAGATTCAGGTATCTCAGGCCACGTAAGCGGCTGTTGACTATTCCAGTCGAGGGCCTTTCATCGGAGATATCGAGGTAGCTACCTGGCGATCGCAGTCCTGCCTTTCTCCTTCCTTATCTCCCTTTTTGTGTATTTTGGCTATTCTCAGACTATGTTAGTCTTGATATATTTCAGAACAGTTGTAGTGTTTTGCTCATGACTTAGTGACACCCGATGTCGGACTTTTGTTTTCCACATTTTGGTTTTTAGTTTATCTCTTTTACGCAGATTTCAGTTTGAAAAAGGCTAATAACTAATTTTTAATGAAAAATAGAATTGTTTGGGAGTGTGTCGGCTTGCCTAGTTCCACGATGGGCGCCATCACGATCGAGTTGGTTTTGGGTCGTGACAAGTTGGTATCAGAGCCTAGGTTAGATAGGTCTCACAAGTCATGAGAAGGTTTAGTAGAGTCTTGCGGATCGGTGCGGAGACATCCGTACTTATCTTCGAGAGGCTGCAAAACCCTTAGGAAAATATCACATTCTTGAATTCTTGTCATGCGAATCCATTGATTCAGCCATAAGCGTAACTCTTTGAATTCCTTCCTTGCATTCGTATGCGCACATGAGCGCTCGGTATCAGCTGTGCATCGACAACTTGTGATTTCCATGGATTAGGTGCGAGATGTGACTTTAGCATGTTGATGATGGGCCAGTCTGGAGGACTTGAGGTCGGGTTTTGTTTGTGGCTTGAGTACTGAGATTTCGATTGTGTGAGCACGTGCATTTGGGACTTATATGTCTGTTTGTGTCCTTATTGGTGGGATTTTGTGATTGCATGACTATGTGGTGAGTATGATTGATGGTGAGATGTGTTCAGATTGTTTGAATGTGACAAAAAGAGTTTTCTGGAGATGTAGCAAGAACTATTGAACGTTTGACTGTTGTCTTGAATTGACGTATGGCCTCGAGTTGTAGGTGTATTGAAGGACCTCTCATGTAGTTTAGTTGTGGATTAAAGTAGATATTCATGTTGTATTATGAGTTCTTGATGATGTCTGTTGGGCTGACCAATGCCCCAGTAGCGTTCATGCATTTGATGAACAGTGTATTCCAACCATATTTGGACTCCTTCATTATTGTATTCATTGATGACATCCTGGTGTACTCTCGTAACTAGGAGGAGCATGCTCAACATTTGAGGATTTTATTACAGAGATTGAGTGAGGAGAAGCTTTATGCAAAGTTCTCTAATTGTAAATCTTTGCTCAGTTCGGTAGCATCCTTAGGGCACGTGGTGTCCAGTGAGGGTATTCAGGTGGATCCGAAGAAGAGAGAGGCGGTGCAGAGTTGGCCTAGACCGTCCTCAGCCACAGTGATTAGGAACTTTATTGGTTTGTCAGGTTACTTTCGTCGTTTTGTGGCGGGATTTTCATCTATTGCTTCGCCCTTGACCAAATTGACCCAAAAAGGGGTGCTCCATTCGGGTGGTCGGATGAGTGTGAGGAGAGCTTTCAGAATCTCAAGACTGCTTTGACCACAACTCCAGTATTAGTTCTGCCATCAGCTTCAGGTTCTTATACCGCGTATTATGATGCCTCGAGGAGAGACATTGGTTGTGTTTTAATGCAGGAGGATAAAGTGATTGCATAATAGCTATGATTTTGGAAGAGTATAGAGAGATATTAGTTTGAGTCTAAGCAGACGAGGTTATCTCCTGCGGGGTGTTCTGAGGTTGTGTGATCCCTATGTTGTTTTGTAGCAAGTTCTCTTTTACCAGTAAATGATATATGTTGCAATTTGAGTTTAGATCGCTTGTGGAAGTTGTCATGACTATTATAATGGTGAATGCGAGATTTGTAGATAATTTGAAGTATTAGATGGTTTGTGTTGCAGGAGTTCCAGAAGGATTTAGTTGAATCCCACTGCGGTATTATGGAAGTAATGGAGTATGGGCATATTGAACTATTGTGTGTTTTGATCTATGGCCTCGAGCCAAGTGGGGGAGTCTGTCATCAACGAGTTAATTTCACGATTATATGTTGTATTGGTTTCAGTTGGAGTATACTAGTGAGTCAGTTATGACTGCAGGTGTTGAGAGTGAGGATGACTCGAGTAAGGGAAATTCTAGATACAGGTTGTATTTCGCTCTATGGGCATGTGGGAGGCATGGAATAATTGAGTGGCTAGTTGTGGAGGATGTAGTGTGCATGAAGTAGAAGATTTCTCGGTTGCTTAGAAGTGTGGATTTCTTCCTAGGGTGTTGGTGTGCAAATGAGGTACATGTCATTCAGCCTGTTTGATCAGTTTAATTGAGATTTACGTAGAGTGGATGACTCTCGAGAATGGTTTTGATGGATTCAAGGTTTATATGTAACAATTGGGAATCTTCAGGACGTGTATCTAGCTAGAAACTGAGATTTACATTGGAAGGCGTCAAGATTTGTGGTATTTCTATATCGTTATGGATTCTACATTTCACTATCAGGAAAGGGAAAGAATAGCTTGAATTCATAGAAAGTCTCTTCGGAGTAAGTGTTTGAGTTGTGGTACTTTTGGGGTTCTTAAGAGAATATTCAACGGCTTATGAGCCTTAGAGTGGTGTGGTTTTGTGCTAGGGTCTCGCGTGGTGAGTTTTGGTTGAGGATTTGGTATTATGGCAAGGAGAATGATTAATTCGAATGTAGTTCAGAAGGAACTCGGAAGAATATGACAGCTTTGTAGTAGATTGGATCGGCAGGGTAATGAGTAAGATCGGTTCTTTGGGTGCTTATGAGGTGGTAAGGTTCTACGTGTGATTCGTGGAAATGCTCTTGGGTTTTGGTGACCTGCATAACTTGGTTGAGTTAGAGGGATTCAGTACTGACTGTTTGGTTTAGTGCAAATGGATTTTGGAGAGTTCTTGATGGTCTCTACCATGGTTTGTGATGTATATTTCCTACTGGTGCATGGGGCATGTGGCGTGTTGTAATTTATCCAGAATGGAATCAAATGGAATGTTCTTAGCTAATTGAGTATGTATTTGCTTGCGACTCAGAGTGGATTTTGAGATCTGCCGTATCTTTCATATGGTGGCGTAATGGGTGCGATGTGAGGTGTAGTATTGAGATTTCCAGTTGCAAGGTCACAATGCGGTTTTGAAAGGAAGGTTCTGAATTTTTAGGAAGCATGGACGATCTCAGGTGACCAGATAGATGATATTACTTCTAAATATGGCTTGATGAAGGTGTCTGTTTCAGAAGAGGCACTGTGTTTTGATTTATGGATACTTCATTGGTGTGGCAGCACTCTCCTAGTTGGTCGACTGCGGATATTCAGATTTTTCCTTGTAACACATACGGATTATAGGGGTATCCTCGTGGTATGATCGTTTATTGGAGAAGTATTAGAAATTCGGGCGGCGGAGTTGAGATCAAATGTGGTGATTCGTGTGCTCCATGGATTTGGAGACTGGGAACTCTAATGAGTAGATGATTTCATAGTCGTGGGCTGTGGAGACATAGCCAAGGTTAGTTAGAGGATAGTGTGTTGTGATTCAGTCATTGTGGACCTTCGTAGGGTTATTTGCCTATTGTGGATGACCAGATTGATTTGGGTTCATTAGTAGGCCCAATTGGGGTAGGTGTTTTGCACCGAGTCGGATTGATTGGCTCCGTAGTGCTATTATGAGGGACGTTCCATTAAGTTGTTGTTGGAATTATTTGTGTTCTGGAATGATTTATGAGTTACTCTTCCCTGCTACGAGGAGTTGTGATTCGTTGGTTTTAGGCACACACGGTGTGGTTCTCTTGTGGTCTTATAGCGGAATTTGAGTGAGATAAGTAATTGGGTATTGCAGGATTGAGGCGTATTGGTTATGTTCTTTCGGGTTTCGTGTGGCATTGTATCGTCTGATTCTCCGTGGTTATGGTAATGCACTTTGAGTACTTGATGTCGACTTTCTCGTGGTTATTGGTTTTGAGAAAGTCGGAGCGAGGTATATAATATGGACCAGCGTTTGGATGGGGGTCACACATTGTAGCGAAGTTATGTTGAGATATGATCCTTGTGTGTCGGATTTGTGTGTTTTGGTTCTGCAGTGTGTGAGGAGTTCTTAGCATTTGCGTTGTGGTGATACCCGTTGATCTTGCGGGACGATTCTCTTCCTTGATATCATTTTCCCTGTTTGAGTACATTTGGAATGGTTGCTTATTGGTGCTCGGATTGCACGGGTTGTGGCTTTAAGTTGTATTGATGCGTCATGTCACTAGGGTGGTTGTGTGGATGAGATGAGGTCATCGTACCTAGAATGGGTGCTATAGGATCTGGTTGCGGTATATTTGGGAGGATATCGACGCTGATCAGCTTAGAATTTTGCTATAGTTCCTATCGAAGGAGAGGGAGTTCCATTACTTGTTTATCCGACGAATGGTTATGGGTTTCTGCGTGTTTCTTTCATCATTGGCAGTATATGAAGGTGTTAGGACGGGTCTTTGTTTGATAATAGGTTTACTACCAGAATTGGGTTGTTCTGGGCAGCCACTGTGGTTATAAATTATCGCTATGAGTGTTTGAATTATGCGGGATATCATGTGATTTCATCTTGAGTTATGGCTATGGTTGGATACAACTTGTTCAGACTATACTGTCACGACCCAAATTCCATTCTAGGTCGCAATGGCACCCAACACCGAAGTTAAGCAAGATAGCACTATTTATCAAGTGCGTCTCATTTTATTTTATTAAAACCTTTCCAACAATATCTTAATTTGAACTACTAAGCATATAAAAATGGCAAATGACGAAGGCAACTTAGATTGCAATGATCAAAAGGAGTCAAATTTAAATAATTACATCCCCAAAAGAATAGTCCACTGATGTGTGTGCCAGGAACTAGTGTCACAAGTATATGTGCATCTAGTAAATGAGAAAAAGAATGCATCTACTCTACTGTCTGAAATAAAATAGACAGAATAAGTAAAAGAAAAGACTCCAACGTGCTGCTGAACGACATCAGGATAAGCAGCTCACCGTGGAATCCCTACCTCAATATCAAGAATGCGTTTCGGACTGTTAACCAGATGCAGTTGCCTCAGAACCTGTACAATTAAGTACAAAAGCATAGTATGAGTACCTAAAAATTATGTACCCAGTAAGTATCCAGTCTAATCTAGAAGAAGTAGTGACGAGGGGTCGACTTGAAACTTACTAAGGCCAAACAATTTATTTAAATATAAGGCTAAGAATGAATATCAAGGATAAATGGAAAATAATGACAAAAAATGACAAGTCTTTCCACAATGGCGTTCATGTTTCAATTTCTATAATTCTGGTTGACAACTTATATCTCAGGGCATTTAAACAGGCTAAAAATCACGGGAAAGTGCCAAGCAGATAGCATGCGCATATAATGCCGAGGACGTACGCCCCGATCCAACAAATTTATAAATGTGCACTGCTGAAGGGTCAAACATCGCGAACCATAGATGCATCTATTAACCTGCCGAAGCGAACGACCCGCTCCCATGAGAGTATTAGAAGGAATCACTCCGCTCGTGGAATATACTTACGAAGCGGTCACACATAAACATAATATATTTTTCCTCAATTTCTTTTAAAAAAATAATTTACTTGAAACTTCCAAATTCTTAAGATCTTGAAATAAATTCCAACCAATACAATTAGCACATGAAATAAACAAACAGTATTCGCAAAGCATGGTGTAAACCTAAACTACCCGGACATAACAAGAATAGTCACCAGTACAGACCCTCGTCACCTCGTGCGCACGTAGTCCCCCACAATTATTCATGTATCATATAAGTTCACCTATGGGGAGATTTCCCTCTTACAAGGTTAGAAAGGTGACTTACCTCGTTTCGAGCCTACTTCCAACTCAAGAATGCCTTCAAACCCTCAAACCGGAGCCGCACAAATTCCGAAACTATTCAAATAGTGTAAAAACCAATCATTATAGTCTCACAAGTTCATATTCTATCTATTAAAGTGATTATCCAACCCCGAAGGCAATATTCCTAAAATTCACCCCTGGGCCCATGTTCTCGGGTTCCGGAAATTCTTAAGGGAAGTTGTTACCCATAACATAAGGATCGATAATATATGATTTTTACTAGATTCCATAACTAATTTCGTGGTTAAATCCTATTTTTATCGAAACCCTAGGTTTTACTCTAAACCCATAATTTTCACTAATCTTTATGTGTTAACCCACCCCCCAAAAAAAAACAAGTATTAAATAAGTAGGAATAACTTACCTCAAAATGCTATGTTGAAATCCCCCTTTGGAAGCTCCTAAATCGCCCAATGATGCAATAAATGACCTCAAATATGCCTAAGTCCCGTTTTTAAACTAACCTTACCGTATCCAGTCCTTTCGCACCTGCGACGTGTGGACCGCACCTGCGGTCTCGCTTCTGCGGACCATCATCCGCATCTGCAGAAAGAGGAAGGGCTGGCAAGGATCACACTTGCGAAAGGGTGCCCGCACCTGCGACACTGCTTCTGCGAAAAAGGACTGCATCTGCGGAACCTGGGCACCCGCTCTATGGCCGCATCTGTGAGGAGTCGACCGCTTCTGCGGTTTCACACCTGCGGCTGGCCAACTGCAGGTGCGGTCGCACCAAAACTGGTGCACCAACAACTCAATTTGAGCTTGGAACTCACCTCGGGCGACGTCCGAATGGCTTCCGGGGCGCCCGAGGCCCCGTCCAAACATACCAACAAGTTCTAAATCATAAAACGGACTTGCTTGACCCTTCAGAACACCTGAAACAACATCAAAACTAAGAATCACACCCTAAACCAATTAAATCAAACTTATGAACTTTGAGTTCTTAAATCTACTTCTAACACGCCGAAACGTACTTATACTACTCGGAATGATACCCAATATTGCGTGCAAGTCTTAAATGACATTACAGAACTATTCTCGGTCTCAGAATTCCGTTTGGACCTCGATATCATCAAAACACGTTCCAAACCTCAATTATAGAACTTCAAGAATTTTATATCGCTATTTGGCGGTAAAACGCTCCCGGGTCATCATAAACCCATTCCGAACATACGCCCAAGTACGAAATCATCATAAGAACCTATTGGATCCTTCAAATCCCGATTCTTAGGTCGTTTACTCAAAATGTTGACCGAAGTCAAACTTGGCCTTTTAGGCCAACCTTAAGGAACCAAGTGTTCCAATTTCAACCCAAACTCTTCCAAATCCCGAACCAACCATCCCCGTAAGTCATAGATCAATAAAAGAAAATATGGGAAGTCTTATTTAGGGGAACGGGGTTATAGGAATCAAAACGACCGGTCGGGTCGTTACATTCTCCACCTCTTAAACAAACGTTCATCCTCGAACGAGTCTATGATTGTACCTGGAGTGCTGAAAAAGTGTGGATATCTGCTCCGCGTGTCCTCCTCGAACTCCCAAGTTGCCTCCTCGATTGGTTGGACCCTCCACTGCACCTTCACGGCGGAAACCCTCTTAGACCTCAATTGGTGCTCCTGCCTATCAATAATAGCCACTGGTTCCTCCTTGTAGCCCAACCTCTCGTCTAGCTGAATGGTACTGAAGTCTAACACATGAGACAAGTCGGTGTGGTACCTCCGGAGCATGGATACGTGAAAAACATGATGAACACCCGATAAGCTGGGAGGCAGAGCAAGATCATAAGCAACCTCCCCAACTCTCCTCAACACCTCAAACGGGCCTATAACCTTAGGCTCAACTTTCCCTTCTTCCTGAACCTCATAATGCCCTTCATCGGCGAGAATTTCAAGAGAACCTTCTCGCCGACCATGAATGATACATCACGCGCCTTCTGATCCACGTAACTCTTCTGTCTCAACCTTACCTTTTCCAAGGCATCCTTTACCAAATCAGTAACGTATAACTTAGCCTCACCAGGCTCAAACCACCCGATGGGAGAACGACATCGCCGACCATATAAAGCCTCAAATGGGGCCATCTTAATGCTAGACTGATAGCTGTTGTTGTAAGCAAACTCGGCCAAGGGAAATAAATGATCCCACTGCCCTCCAAAGTCAATCACGCATGCCTTGAGAATGTCCTCTAATATCTAAACTGTCCGCTCCGACTGCCTGTCGGTCTGAGGATGAAATGTTGTGCTGAGCTCTACACGGGTGCCCAACTCACTCTGTACGGCTCTCCAGAAATGCGAGGTGAACCGAGGACCTCTATCTGATATGATGGACACAGGCACACCGTGCAACCGGAATGTAGATCTGGGTCAACCTCTCTAAAGTATAAGTAGTGGCTACTGGAATGAAGTGTGCCGACTTGGTCAACCCATCTACAATAACCCAAACCGCATCAAACTTCCGCAAGGTCTGTGGCAACCCAACTGCGAAGTCCATAGTGATGCACTCCCATTTCCACTCAGGTATAGACATCTACTGGAGTAGGCCTCCTGGCCTCTAGTGCTCATACTTAACCTGTTAGCAATTTAGACATCTAGCCACATACTCCACTATGTCCTTCTTCATCCGCCGCCACCAGTAGTGCTGCCTCAGGTCACGATACATATTCATAGAACCAGGATGAATAGAATACTGTGAACTGTGTGCCTCCTCTAGAATCCTCTCCCTCAGGCCATCAAAATTATGAACACATAAGCGACCCTGAAGTCGCAAAACACCATCCTCGCCAATAGAAACCTCCTTGGCACTACCCTGTAGCAACGTTTCCCTAAGAACTGCCAAATGCTGATCATCTAACTGTCGAGCCTTGGTATGACCCAATAATGATGACTGAGCGACAACACATGCGAGAACTCGGCCGGGCTCTGAAATGTCCAGCCTCACAAGTTTGTTACCAAGGACTGGATGTCCCAAGCTAGTGGCCTCTCCTCCACCGAAATGAATGCCAAGCTACCCATACTCTCTGCCTTCCTGCTTAAGGCATCTGCAACCTTATTCGCCTTGCCCGGACAATAAAGAATAGTGATGTCATAGGCCTTCAACAACTCAAGCCATCTACACTGCCTCAAATTAAGATCCCTTTGCTTGAACAAGTGCTGCAAATTGCGGTAGTCTGTATGAACCTCACAAGACACTCCATACAAGTAATGCCTCCAAATCTTAAGAGCATGCACAATCGCTGCCAACTCCAAATCGTGCACGGGGTAGTTCTTCTCATGAACCTTTAACTGACGTGAAGCATATTCAATAACTCATCCGTCCTACATAAACACACATCCCAATCCAACATGTGAAGCGTCGCAATAAACTGATCGGAAGGCAACACTAGAACTAGTGCTGTGGTCAAAGCTGCCTTGAGCTTTCTGGAAGCTCGCCTCACACTCGTCGGACCATCGGAACGGGGCACCCTTTTGGGTCAACCTATTCAGAGGGGCCGCAATGGATGAAAAGCCCTCCACAAACCGACGATAATAACCTGCCAATCCCAAGAAACTCCTGAGCTCGGTTGCTGAAGTAGGGTGTGGCCAACTCTGAACTGCCTCAAAATCCACCTTGATACCTTCTCCGTATACCATATGCCCCAAGAATGTCACAGATCTAACCAAAACTCACACTTGGAGAACTTTGCATACAACTTTTGTTCCCCCAAGGTCAAGAACCACTGTCATATGCTGCTCGTGCTCCCCCAGGCTACGTGAGTACATCAAGATGTCATCAATGAAGACAATGACAAAGGAATCAATATAAGGCTTGAACACCATGTTCATCAAATCCATGAACGCTGCTGGGGCATTAGTCAAGCCAAAGGACATCACCAGGAACTCATAATGACCATATCTAGTATGGAAGGCCATCTTCGGAACATCTGAGTCCTGAATCCTCAACTGATGGTACCCCGATCTCAAGTCAGTCTTAGAAAACACCCTAGCACCCTGCAACTGGTCAAACAAGTCATCGATGCGTAGCAACGGGTACTTGTTCAACTGGAGGTAGTCAATACACATCTGCATAGTCCCATCCCTCTTCTTCACAAATAACACTGGAGCACCCCAAGGCGATACACTTGGTCTGATAAACCCCTTAGCTAGAAACTCCTCAAGCTATTCTTTCAATTCTTTCAGATCCACATGGTATGGTGGAATGGATATAGACTGGGTGCCTGGAGCCAAGTCAAATGGAAATCAATATCACGCTCTGACGGCATGCCAGGGAGGTCAGAAGAAAACACATCGGCGAAATCCCGGACTACTGGCATTGAATCAATCGTCGGAGACTCTACGATGGTGTCTCGCACATAAACGAGATAATCCAAACAACCCTTCTTGACCATACGTCGAGCCTTCAGAAAAGAAACAACCGACTAGATGCACTAACTGAGGAACCTCTCCACTCTAATCTCGACAACTCGGGCATGGCTAAAGTAACAGTCTTGGAATGGCAGTCTAGGATAGCATGATAAGGAGATAATCATTCCATGCCTAGGATGACCTCAAAATCAGTCATATCAAGCAACAAGAGGTCCGCTCTGGTCTCGAACCCACAGAATGTGACCACACAGGACTGATAGATCCGGTCCACAACCACAGAATCGCCCACGGGAGTGGACACATAAACATGAGTACCCAAGGACTCACGAGGAATATCCAGGAAATGAGCAAACAGAGATTTCATTTAAGGCCAATGCATCTGGTCTTGCCGAAAAAACATAGAATCTGGCTGGAGCGCCGGCTGGCCTTTACCTGACTGAACAAAAGCTGGCTGCACTCCCCCTGCCTGGCCTCCACCTCTGGGTGGCCGGACCGCCGGTGCTGAAACCATATGCTGATGACCATGCTACACTGGCTTGCCCCAAAGTATGGGGCGAAACCTCTTCATGTGACCCGGATCTCCACACTCATAGAAGCCTTTCGACACCATAATCTGCTGCCCTGAAGACTGGCCCTAATGGCCGGAATAACCACTGAAGGAACCTTGCACGGCTGGGTGATGATATGAACTCTCTGGCATGGCACTGAAATAAGTGCTGGAAGAGCCCTGATAACCAGAATACCCGCCAGACGAACCCTGAATAGCTGGTGGGCGATAAGAATTCTTCGGCATCACGCTGAAATAAGGCCTCACTGGAGCACCTCGAGGAGGTGGTGGGGGTTCTTAATATGGGGGCCTGCTGGGCTGGCCCCTCCCAAACTGACCTCTGCCCCAAGCTGGAGCACTTCTAAAATCCCTAGAAAACCGAGCCCTCTTGTCCTGCTGCCCTTGCTCTCTACTCCTTAGACGATAGCCCTCAATCCTGCGAGGAATATCCACTACCAGCTGATAAAGAGTCCTGATGGGTTTAAGGTTTCACAGTTTTATGTTTTAAGGATTTAACAAACTTCTTGTCTAGAACCAAATAAAGAACCTGATGCATACTTGGTACAATTCTTCAGCAATGGACTTAAGCTAATTTGAGCAGTGTGACTTTGGATACACAAGAACCAATCCAGGGACCTGATTCTCTGGAGTTTCCCTGATAGAAGTACAAAGTCAACTATACAACTGGAAAGTGACTGCATGCAACTGTGCACGTTGTAGTGTAGAAATAGTGCAGCAGTCACTTCCCATTGGGAAGAGTCTTGCACCAAACAAATATGGACATCATCCTAGTGATGTAATCCAAGTATAATAACAAGGAGTATAGCAACAACATACTTACTTGAAAGTTTAGTTATTTTCTCTCAAGCATTCAAGAATCGATCCAGCATTGAAGTCACAAGTGTGTCAAGAACAAGAGTACAACTCCACCACAGACTAGTTCCACTATAAGTCTATGTATGTCTTTAGTTGAGTTGTAATCTTGCATTAGTTCTTCATTGTAATTCCTATCTTGCTTTCTTAGAAGCTCTGTTTTAGGAAACTCAAAAACATAAACCCACTGAGTTTCTGTTGTGACTAGAGTTAGTCATAGGTTGAAGTCTTTGTAATTAGTAAGTTGCAAAGTGGCTTGTAGTAGGTGTATTACAAGTTAGTGAGATTGAAGTCTCTGTAATAGAGTCATTACAAAGTGTCTTGTAACAAGAGTATTGGAAGTTAGTGAAGTCGAAAACCTGCTAGTGTAGGTTTTTGTTTTTGTCCCCTTGAGTTGGGATTTTTCCACGTAAAAATCCCGTGTCTTATTTACTTATTGCTTTAGTAGTTAGCACTCTGGGAACTGATATAAGACCAGGTCTCTATACAGTTAGGTGGACTCATATAAACTATCAATTGGTATTAGAGCAAGTTCTTTCTAAAAGGTTAACACCTAGAAAGGATCTCCATGGCTGCTCACCAAACTTCGAGGAAGGACAATCAACCTACAGGCCTCCTAGATTCAATGGTCAGTACTACGACTGGTGGAAGACTCGTATGCATGATTTTATAATGGTGGAACACTCTGAGCTATGGGACGTCATCTGTGACAGTCCATATATTCCAATGAAGAAGGTAGGAGAATCTGGAGTGATGGTGCTAAAAACTAGGAAGGAATACAGCGATATCGACAGAAAAGTTGTTAAAAAGAATTTTCAAGCTAAAAAGATCTTGATGTGTGGTATAGGACCTGATGAATACAATAGAATCTCAGCTTGTCAATCTGCCAAGGAGATATGGGAAGCATTGCAAACGGCACATGAAGGAACTACTCAGGTTAAACAGTCCAAGATCGACATGCTCAATACTGAGTATCAGCTTTTCAGGATGAAGGATGACGAATCAATATAGGATATGTACACAAGATTCACTTCGATCATAAATGAGCTGCATTCACTTGGAGAGATTATTCCTAGGAACAAGCTTGTAAGGAAGGTTCTTATCGTCTTATCCAGCTCATGGGAGAGTAAGGTGAATGCTATTACTGAAGCCAAAGACCTGCAAACTTTAACCATGGATGAGCTAGTAGGGAATCTGAAGACATATGAGATGAAGAGAAAGAAAGATTGTGAAAGAAGAGAACCAAAGAAGGAGAAGAACCTGGTACTCAAGGCTGAAAACAATGACTCAATTAAGGAAGATAGTGATATGGCCTATATCACCAAAAGGTTTCAAAAAATGGTTCAAAGAAATGGTGGAATACCAAAGAGAGGTAGCTCCAGTAAGCCAAAGAGCTATGATATTTTCCACAAGTGCGGAAAGCCAGGACACTTCATCAAAGACTGCCCACTTTTGAAGCAGGAGCACTACAAGCACAACTCTGAGAAAGCAGCAAAAAGGAACCGGGTTCCTGACAAACGCTTCAAAAGAAAAAGTGCAGCTGACAACGTTGTGAAGCAGGCTCTTGCTGCATGGGGAGACTCCTCCAGTGAATCATAAGAAGAAACTGATGCTGGGGACGGCTCCATGATGGTAGTGGAAAATGAAGCAAAGGGATATGACTCACTGTTTGCATTGATGGCTCAGTTTGATGATGATGAAGATGACGACAATGATGAGGTAAATTTCGGGGATGTTCAGAGGAATCTGAATTCCTATTCTCCTAAGAAATTGATGTCATTAGCTAATGTTCTAATTGATGCATATCATAGTCTTGTAAACGGTAAGGATGTCTTCACCATAGAGTTAGGAGATGCTGAACAGACTAGGGATGACTTGGTGGTATGTGTGGTTGATTTAAAGGAAACCATAGATAATCTTGAAAAGGAAAAAGAAGCTCTAACGGGAAAGATCAATAATGTAGAAAATGAGAGATATGAACTTATGGTAGGAAGTAGCTAGTGAGGCATACATTAAACTTGAAAAAGAATTAAATGATGTGAAAACTAGTCTAGTGCTGAGCTTGTGAAAAACAGGCAACTTCAAGAAGAATTGGAGAAAGTAAAAAATGATCTTGAGAAATCTCTCAAGTGGACTGGTTCTCAGATGCTGTTACTACCATGTACTTCAATAATGGTGGAAACAGGAAGCGAAAAGGGTTCCAAAAGGAGAAAATTCCTTACAACCCTCACAGTAAATACGTCACTGTACCTGATAACTGGCTTTGTACCCACTGTGGGAACAATGGGCACTTCAAGGAAAATTTCCAGGCCAGAGTTCAATCCGTTTAGAAAAACAAAGTTTTTGCTGAAAAGGTGACTACTAAGAAGGGACCAGGTGCCTCGCGCAAAAAACGTACTTTACCTGCTTGGACTAGAAAAGCTCTTATTCACCCTTTTCCTCACTACGAGGGACCCAAACTAGTTTGGGTTCCTAAATCTAACCCTTGATTTACTTGTGCAGGGAACAGTGAGAGGAAGAAGCCTACAATGGATCATGGACAGTGGATGCTCGAAGCACATGACTGGGAACACCATGGATTTTCTCTCACTGAAAGCCTTGCAAGGAGGGAAAGTATCCTTTGGAAATGGAAAGAAGGGGTACATTCTCGGTGTTGGAAAGGTTGGGAAGTCTCTTCAACACTCAATTGAGAATGTGTACTATGTGGATGGTCTAAAGTACAGTATCTTGAGTGTCTCTCAAATCTGTGATAAAGGGAACAAAGTAGAGTTCTTGTCTAAATTGTGCACGGTTAATAACTTGGCAACTGGTGAAGTGGTTCTAATAGCCAAAAGATACAAGAACATCTATGTTGCGGATTTTGAGTCTCTACAAGTTGGTGATTTGAGTTGCCTGAAGGCAGATGATGATGATGCAGAATTGTGGCATAGAAGACTAGGGCATGCAAGATTTTCACTGTTGAATAAACTGATATAGAGGGACCTTGTTCGTGGTCTGCCAAATTCAAAGTTCAAAGAGCACAGAGTGTGTGATGCATGTGCTAGAGGAAAACATGTGAAATCATCCTTTAAGCCAAAGAAGGATGTCAGCACATCAAAGCCACTCGAACTCCTTCACATGGATCTATGTGGTCCTATGAGAGTACCGAGCAGGGGTGGAAAGAGATACATCTTTGTTATTGTAGATGACTACTCAAGGTTCACTTGGACAATGTTTCTTAGAACAAAAGATGAGACGTTTGAAGTATTTGTGGCTTTTGTTAAGAAAATCCTAGTGAAGATGGAACTGAAGGTAGCCTGCATCAGATCTGACCACGGGACAGAATTCGACAATGCCAAATTTGATGGTTTCTGCATTGAAAATGGGATCACTCACAACTTCTCAGCTCCAAGGACTCCACAACAAAATGGAGTCGTCGAAAGGAAGAACAGAGCTCTTGAAGACATGGCACGAAGAATGCTTATTGACAGTGGAATTGCCAAAAATTTCTGGGCAGAAGCAATAAACACTGCATGCTACTTGGTGAACAGGTGCATGATCAGATCCTTCCTGAACAAAAACCCCTATGAATTACTCAATGGAAGAAACCCAAAGTTAGCCCATTTGAGAACCTTTGGATGCAAATGATATGTTCTCAACAACGGAAAGGATCAACTTGGGAAGTTCGATGCAAAAAGTGATGAAGGAATCTTTCTAGGATACTCAAATCAAAGCTTACAAAGTTTACAACAAGAGGACACAGTGCGTGGAAGAAAGTGTTAATGTGATATTCAATGAGACACCTCCATCTGGCAAGGAAGGAAACATGGACAATCAAGACAACGAACCACTATTGGTTCCTGGGGACATCACCGATGTTTCAAATGGTAAAGGTGATATGATGAGTCAGATGAAGGAAGCAGATGAAGACAATGTAACCTCCCCTTCCACTTCTCAAGAGGAACATGATACCCAAATCACTACCACTGAAGCTGAAGAAAGAGTTGTAGATGCAGTTCAAAGCACTCCATAGGTATGCAAAACGAGGAGTGCAGGGAAACCATTCTGATTTATCCAGTTCTTCTACCAATCAGACTTCAGTCCCAAATTGGAAACACAAAATCTCCCATCCACTTGATAATATAATCACCCCTTGATTCAGGAGTCCATACAATATCAAAAACCAGAAATTCCCTAACTTTCTCAGCCTTCCTATCTCAAATAGAACCCAAAAATATCAAAGAAACTTTGAAGGATGCAGACTGGATAAGAGGAGCTGCATCAATTTGAAAGAAACAAGGTATGGCACCTGGTACCTAGACCCTCAGACAGAACCATCACAGGGACCAGGTGGGTATTCAGGAACAAGCTGGATGAACATGGAAACACTACAAGGAACAAAGCAAGGGTTGTTGTTCAAGGCTACAGTCAGGAGGAAAAGATTGATTATGACGAGACCTTTACCCCAGTTGCTCGCATGGAAGCCATTAGGATCCTCATTGCCTTTGCATCCCATATGAAATTCACTTTGTTCCAAATGGATGTGAAGAGTGCCTTTTTGAATGATTTTCTTAAATAAGAGGTTTATGTCAAGCAACCTCCAGGCTTTGAATGTCATGAACATCCTGATTATGTATTCAAATTGGATAAGGCACTCTACGAATTGAAGCAGGCCCCTCGAGCCTGGTATGAAAGGCTATCCAAGTTTCTCCTGGAAAATGGATTCACTAGAGGAAAAAAGGACAATACTCTGTTCTTGAAGAAATGGGGAAGGAACCTGCTTATCGTTGATGTATATGTGGGTGATATCATATTTGGGGCAATGGCAGATTCACTGTGTGAAAAATTTGCTAAACTCATGGGAAGTGAGTTTGAAATGAGTATGATAGGGGAACTGAACTTCTTTTTGGGCCTTCAAGTAAAACAGTTCACAAAGGGAACTTGTATCAGTCAACAGAAATACATCAAGGAACTTCTGAAGAGGTTTGATATGGAAGAATCAAAATTAATTGATACCCTCATTGCTACTGCCACCAAGATGGACATGGATGAATATGGGTCACCTGTGAACCAAACAATGTATCGAGGAATCATTGGATCTCTGCTCTATCTTACTGCCAGTAGGCCAGACATTGTGTTTAGTGTGGGTCTGTGTGCAAGGTTCCAATCAAATCCTAAGGAATCTCACCTGAAGGCTGCTAAGAGAATTATGATATATCTCAAGGGCACACACAACCTGGTTCTGTAGTACCCCTCAGGTGACAATTTCAATCTCATTGGTTATGCTGATGCTGACTATGCAGGTTACCTGGTGGACAGGAAAAGCACATCTGGAATGACTCATTTCCTAGGATCATGTATAACCTCATGGGGTACAAGGAAGCAAAACTCAGTAGCTCTCTCAACAGCTGAAACGGAATATGTTGTTGCAGCTTCATGCTGTGCTCAGCTCAATTGGAGGACTTTGGAGTATACATTGACTATGTACCGCTTCTATGTGACAACACTAATTCTCTCAACATGGAAAAGAACCCAGTTCAACACAAGAGAACCAAGCACATTGATGTTAGACATCATTTTCTCAGAGACAACGTGGAAATGGGGCTTATCTGTATGAGTTTCTGCTGCACTGAATATCAAATTGCATATATCTTTACCAAAGCTCTAAGTAGGGAACACTTTGAGAGGAATAGGATGGCACTGGGGTTAATCAAACCTAATTGAGATCCTGATTCTTCTCCTATGGCTATGAAAGTCATACTCAGGTAAAATTGGCTAAAGTGTTTTCTGACCAAGCCTAACTCACATCTATATCGTTGCAGGTAGACACGCATGATAATTATAGAAGCTAAACGTATAGTGTTGAGCTGCAAAAGAGAGTTGCAAAAATATTTTTGATAAAAATAGGTCAGGGAACCAGGTTCCTGTACCACAGGTTAGTAGTACTGTGTTTTTCTCATGCATTTCTCAAAAGACAACAAAATTAATTCAATTACCGCATCATCCGACTTTTCAGAACCTGTATATCACGTCATGTCTTTCAAATCCTTTCACCTTTACTGCACGTTACATATTTCTACAAACCTGCCATCATCTCAAAACCCTTTCGGACCAGTTCCTATCCCCTCTCATTGTTAGCTCCTCCTTCCATAAAACCCTCTCACTTCCAGAAGTTATGAATAACCACCTCTCATTGTATCTCTGCATTCTCTCAGAACTCTCAAACCCTTCTTTCATCATAGCCGAAGAACAACCTCTCCCTGCTCCTGTCAATAATACTGTTACCACCTCTTCAACTCCCTTAGCATCACCACCAGAAAACCTCTCCTCTACCACCCCGGATACCAATGTGTCTACACCTATTTCTTATTCATCTCCTGTCCCCCTTACACCCTTGTCCAACACTGTTTCTCTCGCCAGTGTTGAGATTTCCAACGTCCCAGATGTTAACCCTGTTTCTTCTCCTCCCTCTGATCAAACCAAAGGGAAATTGGAAGGTGGACCCCTCAAGAATCAGGGGTGTCTGAGGAAGATCCTGATTAGTACTTGAACTCTTCTGTCCTGCACTCAGTGGCTCCCATGGAATCCCCCGAAAAAGAAGCAACATAAAATATCATGGCTTTCGCTACTGAAAGCCTTATGAGTGAATGACCCTCTCTTCTACCTGAGTCTCAGGGGGAAGAAACTCCATTCTTAGGGGATGAAGGAACCATGGTACTCTTTGAATCTCCAGTTCATGAAAAAGCTCCTGAAAAACCTGTTGGAGAATCTGTGTCTCCTCCTGAGGAAACAAGTCAGGAGCCTATCTCTTATACTAAGCATTTGGAATCCATTCCACCTGTTGAGGTAACTTTTGATGAGGATGATATGGTTCTTAGCACTCACTTCAAAATTAGAAAGCCATCAGTAACTCCTGCGCCCTCTTCCAAGCGACCAACTACTAGGTTGCAGAAGAAGGAGGCCTTTGAGTCTGCTTTATAGAAAAGTAGAATGAGCAACATAAAAAAGAATAAGAGGTTAATGAAAGCATGGGAAGCTGTGTGTGATAAAAATGTTCCAATGGTGGAAGTCGATGAGGATGCAGTAAAGTCCGAGAATCTGCAGCTGGTGCTTCCAAGGAAGCTATAGAAAAATAGAGTGGACAGTCTGTGAAGAGTTGTGGTCAGCCTAAAACGTTTGTGAAGGAGAAAGATATGTTTGAGGGTGATACCTTGGTTTCTTCGGGTAGTAATTATAAGTCTGTGGAAACATCTAAGAAAAGAAAGTGGGAAACCATTGGAGAACCTGGTACTGTGAAGAAGATGCCAAGTGACAGTGGGCTTGGGCAAGAAAGGTTGAGGACTCAAAAGGTCTTGTGGGGTCGTATGTTTGACCCTGAGATTTCAGAGATGGAAGGGATGAGGCAGGTCTTGGAAATGTTAGAATTTCAACAATGGGGCCATCTGTTTAAGGAGGATGTGCCAAAGGTTTATGAAGATGAGGTGCAAATATTTTATGCTAGCCTCTTCACTGTTCCGGGGGATCACATTTGCATGCTAGTTAATGAAGTCGACATTGTGTTTGACGTTGCTGTGTTAGGGGCTATTCTCAAAGTTCCCTCTGAAGGGCTGTCATCAGTCAGGGGTGCTTGTGGGGCCAACTTCAGACGTGCTATTATGAAGGAACAAGTTGTCCAACATGGGGAACATGTGCATAAGAAGGCATTACTTCCTGCATACCAGCTTCTCTTCGAACTGGTCAACACAGTTCTTCTTCCGCATGCTAAGAGGCGGTCCATCACCTCCAAGTCTGATCTATACCTCATGGAGGCCCTTGACGCATTCACTTCCATAAATCTACCCGTTTTCATGATAGAGCATATGCAGAAGGTGGCCAATTTTCAGGATGGGAACCATGGCCTCCCTTATGGGTTTCTCCTCATACGGGTCTTCAACTTCTTCAAGGTACCTTTGGGAAATCCTAGAGTAGGAACCAGAAAGCAGACCTTCTCCAAAATGACTCTGGAAGAATATGAATGCATAGAAAGGGTTGGGGGGAGCACGTTCACGATTTCTCAGCTCATAAATGCCTAGAAGAGTGCTGCTGAAGAAATCCGAAGGTTGAAGGCTAGAATGCCATATTGGAGACTCATCTTAGTCAGGCTGTTGGAGCATCTGGATCTTCTAATTCTTCCAATGAAGAGGTTGCTCGTCTGAATAAGGAAAATGCTGAGCTTCAGCAACAGGTGGAGAACCTAAGGGAGAAACTAATTGAGGAACAAATGTCTACCAATGCCCACATGGAACTTTTTCTCTAAACCATTGTTGCCTCCTCCTCCAAGCCTTCCTCTTCTAGTGCCCCCTAGGACCCCCTCAATGACCAGTTATCTTGTGTTCTGATGTTTGTGGTTGTTGTTTCTTTTTGTTTTATTTTTGTGATGGTATGATGGATCTCACTGCTGTTCCTCCCATTTGAATCAGTCCAAATTAGTCTTTGATGTAATAGGAAAGACTTCTGTTTATGTCCTTAGTTGAGTTGTAATCTTGGATTAGTTCTTTATTGTAATTCCTATCTTGCTTTCTTAGAAGCTCTGTTTTAGGAAACTCAAAAACATAAACCCACTGAGTTTGTGTTGTGACTAGAGTTAGTCATAGGTTGAAGTCTTTGTAATTAGTAAGTTGCAAAGTGGCTTGTAGTAGGTGTACTACAAGTTAGTGAGATTGAAGTCTTTGTAATAAAGTCATTACAAAGTGGCTTGTAACAAGAGTATTGCAAGTTAGTGAAGTTGAAAACCTACCAGTGTAGGTCGTGGTTTTTGTCTACTTGAGTTGGGATTTTTTCACGTAAAAATCTTGTGTCTTATTTACTTACTGCTTTAGTAGTTCGCACTGTGGGAACTGATATAGGACCAAGTCTCTATATAGTTTGGTGGACTCATATAAACTATCAAGTCCCCATCTCAACCTCTCGGGCCATGTTGGCCTTAATACCATAGTGCAACCCTGCTACAAACCTCCGCACTCTCTCTGCGTCAGTAGGAAGTATCATAAGTGCATGGCGAGACAACTCAGAAAACCTCGCCTCACAGTCGGTCACCGACATATGACCCTGCTCAAGCTGCTCAAACTGGTACCGCAACTCTTCCCTTTCAGAGGGTGGGATATACCTGTCCAGGAATAGCTGGGTGAAATGCTCCCAGGTGATGGGATGAGAATCCGTTGGCCTGCCAAGAATATAAGACTGCTACCATCTACGGGCCCTTCCCTCTAGCTGGAAAGTAGTGAAGTCAACCCCATGCGACTCCAGTATCCTCATGTTGTGTAGTCTGTCCCTGCACCTATCAATGAAATCCTGAGCATCTGTCAAATAACTTCTGGGGATTGCTGTCCACAGCTGGTCCGGGCTCAGGTGCTACTGCTGCAACTGGCTGGGCTCCACCCGCAGGTAATGTACTTGGAGTCTGATATACCGTAACTGCATGTCTCGGGTCCTGGGCAGTAAAGGTCTGTGCTCCCCCTCCCACCTGAGATGTCGTCAGGTCCGCTGAATATAAACCAGCCTGGGTCATAGTGTCCATGAACCGCATCATACGGCCCATGACCTCCCGAAAGCCCGGTGCTGTCATGAAATCCACCGGGGCAGGATCGGCTGCGGACACCTCGCCCTGCTCCTCAACGATAGGATCCTCTGCTGGATCTGGTGGTGGTGCAACTGGGGCAGATCTGGGATGCCCTCGTCCCTTACCTCGGGTCAGTGCCCTCCCCTGGCCTCTTCCTCGGCCTCTAACAACGGGGGGAGCGGCTTCTCCCAGGTCTAGAACGTCGACTGTACGTGTCCTCACCATCTGTGAGAGAATAAAAGAGTGAAATTTAGTATACCATCAACTGCACGATAGAAGATGAATAAAGAGAAATTTCCTAACACCCAATAGCCTCCCGAAGATAAATACAGACGTCTCCATACCGATCCGCAAGACTCTATTAGGTTTGCCCATTAGTTGTGAGAACTACGTGAACTTAGAGCTCTGATACCATGTTGTCACGACCCAAATTCCGTTCTAGGTCGCGATGGCGCCCAACACCGAAGTTAGGTAAATCAAGTGAGTCCCATTTTATTTTATTAAAACCTTTCCAATAATACTTAATTTGAATTACTAAGCATATAAAAATGGCAAATGACGAAGGCAACTTAGATTGCAATGATCAAAAGGAGTAAAATTTAAATAATTACATCCCCAAAAGAATAGTCCACCAATGTGTGTGCCAGGAACTAGTGTCACAATTATATGGTCATCTAGTAGAATGAGCAAAAGAATACTTCTACTCTACTGTCTGAAATAGAATAGACAGAATAAGAAAAAGAAAAAGAAAAGACTCCAACGTGCTGCTGAACGACATTAGGATAAGTAGTTCACCGTGGAATCCTTGCCTCAATATTAAGAAAGTGCTCCAGACTGGTAACCAGATGCACCTGCCTCAGAACTTGTACAATTAAGTACAGAAGGTAGCATGAGTACATAAACATTATGTACCCAGTAAGTATCCAGTCTAATCTCGAAGAAGTAGTGACGAGGGGTCGACTTGACACTTACTATGGCCAAAAAATTTATTTAAATATAAGGCTAAGCATGAATATCAAGGATAAATGGCAAATAATGACAAGAAATGACAACAATGGCATTCATGTTTCAATTTATATCATTCCGGTTGACTGCCGCGCCCCCTCTTTCCTCGCGGAGATCGGGTTTATGACATTCGGTTGAGACAACTCTTTCCTTTTGGAAAAGGGGTTTGTGTTTTTGAGAGTCACCACCTAACGATTTTTAAAGGTGCTTTAGGACACCAAAGGGGTTCATTTACAACTACGTTATTAACCAGAGATAGGGTAAGGGCTTGAAATTATCCTAAGGGGAAGGTGTTAGGCACCCCTCAGGATCCACAAGTGTGGTTCCCGGCCAAACAAAGTTTGTGAATTTGAGAAAGTAGCAAATAGGCAATTAATGTTTAAACAAGTAAAGAGTTTTGAAAGACTCATAGTCTAAGAACACATGTGTTACAAAAAGTTTTGAAATACTTAATATTTGAGCAAGGGTTTTTGAAAATGTTATGATCTAAACATGCATATAAAGGATAGGGGGAGTCATAGGTTGTTTGTCATATGGATCACATCAGTACAATACCCGGTAATCACTCCTCGAAGAGGGGATACACGTGGTATTAGCGCAATGGTCATCATATCCATATTCTACCCTTTCCCACCCCGTGAAGGTGATTAAAGCGCGTGTTGGTATTGACGTCTATTGCATGTCGTTACCCGTCCCTTCCTATCAGTCCCAGAGGAATTTAGGACTTCTATCCTATAAAGGAGGTGTTAGGCAGAACCTCAGGTTTAAAGGCAAAACACTAAGTGACAAACAAGAAACATATAGGACTATAATTAAGGGGGATAAACATACAAACAGGAAAAGACTCAAGTACCTCCACAGATAAGGCAAATAAGCAGCATGACTCAAACACAGTTAAGATCCAGATTCAGATCCTAAAACATGGTATCTAAATGATAATAACAAAGAGGGATTTATTGCATAACTCAGAGAGGAAGTCTTAATCAGGCTTGCCTACTGGTTTTAAACATGCTGACAGTTGAACACTAATCACAAAGGACAGTTCTGGTTTTATTTCTTTATGGCTGATTACCTAAGACTTGCCTAGGTGGGGGACAGTGTATACTAATTATCTGAGTTGTTAGAGGGACTGTTGAAAATTATTACCTACACATGTTGTTCAGAACACAGAATTGTTGCCAGTTGTTTTAGAGAAACTGAGTGAAGTGTTTATACCTTTTACATGCACCAGTAGTTAGACTAGGTGTTTTTAAGCGAGTATGAATGAAATCCTAAAACATGGTATCTAATGCACAGGTAGGGATGCAGAATGATGCATAAGAAAATTCTAAGCAGGATTTCTAAATGCTCACAGCATTATGCACGATTTCAGAATATGCAAGAGTA
>ML345735.1:0-67988 GCA_005239505.1 Nicotiana paniculata | reverse complement strand
TCCCCTGGTTGCATTTCTTATTGCTAACATAGGGTACTACATCCCCTAGTTGTATTTTTGTTTCCAACATAGGGTACGACATTCCCTAGTAGAATCTTAGAGAGCCAAGAGCCTCATCTTATTGTAAACACAGGTACTACATCCCCTGGTTTTACTTCTCGTTTCCAACATAGGGTACGACATTCCCTAGTAGCATCTTAGAGAGCCAAGAGCCTCATCTTATTTCCAATACAGGGTACTACATCCCTTGGTTGTATTTCTCATTGCTAATATAGGGTACGACATTCCCTAGTAGCATCTCAAAGTGCCACGAGCCTCATTTTATTGCCAACACAGGATACTACATCCCCTGGTCGCATTACGTTTTGCCAACATAGGGTACGCCATTTCCTAGTAGCATTTCAAAGCGCCACGAGTGTCATTTTGTTGCAAATATAGGGTACGACATTCCCTAGTAGCCGCTCAAAGAGCCACGAACCTCATTTTATTGCCAACATAGGGTACTACATCCCCTGGTTGCATTACTTTTTGCCAACATAGGGTACGACATTCCCTAGTAGCATTTCAAAGCGCCACTAGTGTCATTTTGTTGCAAACATAGGGTACGAAATTCCCTAGTAGCATCATATAGTGCCACGAGCCTCATCTTATCATCAACACAGGGTACTACATCCCCTGGTTACCTTCATTATGGTTAACACTGGGTACGACATCCCCTATTATATATAAAAAAAGTGTCTTTTCCAATTCTTTATTCTGCAATAGCAAAGATAGTTTAATGTGTTTTCAATAACTCACAAGAATTTCCTAGTGCAAACTGGGGCAGAAAATTTTTGTTCGTTTTGTTTGTTTGTGATGGCTTGTAAGTTTTTCTGCAAAGCACATATTGGATGTGCAAAAATAAGATTCCCGCTCTTGCCGGAGAAAATAGAATGTTTGATCTCAATACCAGCCTCAACCAGCTTTGACATAATGTATGCGTAGATACAAAGATTTCAAGATCCATCTTCTTATCACCGGATCAAAAAGCAATCCTTAGGAACCGCGGATCAGAATCTCGACGGAACTTCGCTCGACTCTCCATCTAGGAATACTCCATTATTCTACTTTCACTTGAACTACACTTGACCTGATTCCCTTATAACCCGAGATATGTAGGCTACTTAAAACCAAGGCTCGGTCACAACTTTTTCTTTTGACTTCTTTGTTTGTTAAATAATAGTGAGGTCAAAAATCAGTCACCTTGTTCATTTTTCTTTGCCTGAAAACTCTTCATGTTTCCAAACAAAGAGGGGCATGCTGTGAACAACTAATTTTTTACCACACCGAAAATTTTAGTGTAAATACTTCTTTAGGGTCTAATCTTCACATATTAAACTTTGATTTTTACTCTTAATATGTTTTATTTGTTTTTGTAAATATAAAAAAAAAGATACTACAAAAAAAAATCACATTCTTAGAGTAAATAGTATTCCTAAATTAAATTAAAAAAATGAAGAAGAGAAATTCAATATATATATATATATATATATGGTATTTTTCTCTTAGTATTATTTGAATTATATGTAAATACTTAGTTTTCTTATATTTTTCTTGGTGTAAAAAAAAAAGTGGTTGATCAATATCTTATTTTACAATTTAATTTATTAAAAAAAAAAGAGAGGGATACATAAAATTAAGTCATTGACAAAAACAAAAAAAAAACAAAAAATTACCAAACCTTTTCTAAAAAATCTGATTTTATATATATATATTAATTTTTTTTATTAACCCCGTTATCCCCACTTTTTTAGTCTAACTCCCCACTCTTTATACCACATTCCCCTCAAACCCCTCACATCCTCTCTATACCCCTACTATCTCCCTACATTACCTACACACTACTTATAATACTAGGTTATAAAAAGAAAAACAAGAAGGAAAAAATGGAGGAGAACTGAGAAAGAGAAAAGAGAACAAACAAACAAAGAAAGAATCAAAAGAAGAAAGAAAAAGACACTGACAGAAAAAGAAGAAAAGGAAAAGACACTGACAGAAAGGACGAAAAAGAGAAAAGGAGAAAGGAAAAAGAAGTGGAGGAGTCAGCAAAAAGAAGAAACAACAAAAAGAAATAAAAAAGAAAAAGCAAAAGGACGAAAATACAGAAGGCAAAAGAAGTGAGGAAGTTCCTTAATTTCCATTTAAGGTAATTTTTGTTTTTGTTTTTCCTAGTGTTTTGATAATAATGCTACATCGGTTGGCCCATTTTTGTTGCTTTTGATTTTTCATCTCCTTGTTTAACTCATATAGAATATTTTGTTGTCTTTGACTTTCTGATTGTTGAACAACTACATGCTTTTCGTTATTTCATAGTTAATTTAAACAATAGAGTAATAGCATGATAGTTAAGATTGGAAAAATAAATGTTGATAAGTGAAGAAGAGATATGGTTACGAATTAATTCAAATCCGTCTTTTAAGAAATAAAAGAGGGATAAAAAAAAGGGTAGTGAGGAAGCGAGACAAGTTAGGAGCTAATTCAAGTTTAGTTGTAGAGTAGAGTAATAATAATAATAATAAAAATAACAACAACAACAACAACAACAACAACAACGACAACAACAATAATAATAATAATAATAATAATAATAATAATAATAATAACAATAATAATAATAATAATATATACTATCAAATGTCTCGAGTATAAAATAGACAAAATAATTAATATTTTAAATACGCTATTAACCCATGTATTCATACACGGACCTTGGATGAATATGCTTAAATAATAAAAGGATCATGTGCGCATTTCGCGTCTCGATGTCTTTACATCTAAAGCTTTTACTATGAATTAATTGGGTGGTCGAGTTTAATTAGGACCAAATGGGTATGAATTCAAATAATGGTAAAAGTAACGCATTTGGGTTGTAGGATTTGGTGTCATAAAATTATTTTTCCTTATCAAAATAAATCAATCAATTTGAGTTAGTACCTAGCGCTAGTTTTATCCTTTGGCCAAACTAATTTCAAACTTTATTTTAGTTGACTTTTAATAATTTTACAATCCTTTAAATGGTCAGTTTTCACACCATTATCAATCTTTCTTTACTATTAATTAGCGTTAGTTATAGCAAATTAAAAAGATAAGTTTATTCGTTGCAACTGCTCTATATGTGTGGACGACTTGATAGCACTAATAATACGAAAGTTTGTAACAATATAGAATTTGTTACCAGATTTAATATTTAAGAGAAAAAATCTTTACTCATATTATATGCTCGAAATGAAGAAATAAAAAAAAAGATTATTATCAGGAATGTTAGGTTAACTTTAATATTATAACATGCGTTTTATCTCATTTTGAAATTATCACAAATTTGTACAGTGAATGGTTAAATAATTATTTAGTTAAGTATATGAATGAAAAGAAGAGCGAAGTAAAGAAAAAATGTATTTTAAATTTCCAGGAATGTAGGTGTAATAAAATAAATAAAGATTTAGTATCCAAAAGTGGTCGCATATCGTATAAAGTGTTCATACCCGAACCTTGGGTTGATATGCTTAAATAATAAAGGATCATGTGCGCATTCCGCGTCTCGACGCCTTTAAATTAAAAATTAATTATGTTATAATCATGTGTACATTCTGTACCTTGGTTTAACATTTAATTTCAAAGAAATGCCTTGTGTGCGTACCGCGTCTCGATGAATACAATTAATAAAAAATATATAAATTAATTAAGCGGTACTAGATAAGCCATAATCAATAAAATACAAGAATAGCTAAAAAATTGATTTAAGCCTTATATTAGTCAATAAAAGCGACCGTGCTAGAACCACGGGATTCAAGGGATGCCTTACACCTTCCCCTCGGTTAACAGAATTCCTTACTCAATCTTCTGTTTTTCGTAGACCATAAATTTAGGAGTCAAATCTTCCTTTTGATAAGGGATTCAATAAAAGATGATTTGAAACACCAAAACTCAATTTCAAGTGGCGACTCTAAATAATAAATAATCACTTTTCAAAACGTCACTTCAATTGGAAAAAAACTCTTCTAACTCAACCTCGTAATACGGTTGCGTGGCAAAAAGAGGTGTGACACCTGGATCTGCACAAAAGAGTGCAGAGTGTAGCATTAGTACAACCGACCCCAAGTATTGAGTAAGTGTCGAGCCTAACCTCGACGAGTAGTGACGAGGCTACGGCGGGGCATTAACTACATAACCTGTAAACAAAATATATATAATAAAGCAAGCAAGAAATAATAACAATAACCTTTATAATCAGTAACTTGCAATAGTAAATAAAAATAACAATTCAGACAACTCTTTTCAGATATCAATTATAATCAACTCCTCAAAATTTCCAAGTTTCAATTTAAATCACAATTAAAAAATCAGAGTATGAAAACATTTATAATAAAACCGGAGTTTTCCAAATCCTTATTTTTGAAAATCAGTAAAACATAAATATTCACCCTCATGGCTCCTTGTTGCAGCGCGCAACCCGCTCCCACTGTCCACCCTTATTGCTCCTCCCTATATATATCGCCCTTATTTTTCCTATTGCGGCGTGTGACCCGATCCCACCTGTCCACCCTTATCACTCCTTGTTGCGGCGTGCAACTCACTCCCACCAGACATATCATATCAATTTATTTATATAAACGTTCACAAATCAGGCCAAACCTTTCACAACATTTTATATCAACAATTGTAAACAGAAACTGTAAAAATTCATAAACTTCATCAATTATCATTTCGTAACGAAGTCAACCGGAATTTATATACATATCGTAACATTGACAACCAACTCAATCCTTATGTAACATAACAAAACTAAGAGAACATCCAATACTTCCAAAATACTTGAAATAATACTTAACAATAAGTTAACGAATCCAAATAGACATATAACCATCAATGATCGTGATTCAATTAAGCCCCGAAGCAAATAGTTGGAAACCGGGGAAGAGATCATGTTTAACAGACAATTTGGTGGTGCATAGATACTCGTCACCTCACCTATACACCACACACATGCGAATTCACATAGCATTTAAGTTGGGGATTCCTATTAACTCAAGCCAAGGTTAAACCAAACACATACCTCAAATTCGTAGGCTACTCATTGCTCAAATACCGCTTTTCCTTTCGAATTTGCCTCTAACCCGCTCGAATCTAATCATAATTAGTTTAATATCATTAATTTATGCTAAAGGAACTAACTTTACTGAAAAATCATTATTTTCCTAAGTTTTCTCAAAAAAAGTTTAAAACCCGACCCCGGGCCCGCTTGGTTCAAACTCGGGATTGAGATCAAATTACGTTTACCCATTCACCCCCGAGCCTGAATATGAAATTAGTTTCGAAATTCGAGGTCAACATTCGATTTTTACAAAATTCCCTAATTTTACCCAAATCCTCAATTTTTACCATGAAAATTCTTGATTTTGGATTGAAAAGTGATGAAAACATTGGGTAATTGAAAGAAAAGAGTTAATGAACACTTACCTATGATTTTGGGAGAAAACGCCTTTTGAAAATCGCCCTAAGTCTTCTACCTTTGTGAAAAATAAGAAGAAAAAGGCTGGAGTTCTAATTAATATGAACTCAATGCCCGACCCTCGCACCTGCGTGCTTGGGTCGCACCTGCGCTTTCACACGTGCGGAAAGACTTCCGCTTTTGCGGAAAAGAGCTGGGTAGCTCGGGGCTGTATCTACGGTCCCGCACCTGAGAAAAAGGGAAAACCATGTTTGGTCGCACCTGCGGCTTCCGCTCGCACCTGCGGCTCAAGGCTCGTAGGTGTGGACATACCAGAATTGGTGCACTAGCAGATTTTACAAGTTTAAAACATCCTGAAGCCTACCCGAAACTCCTCTGAGCCCTCGCGGCTCTAAAACAAACCTGCACTCAAGTCTAAAAACATCATACTGACTTGATCGTGTGATCAAATCATGAAAATAACATTTACAACTGCGATTTTAACCTCAAAACTCGTCATTTTTCTCAAGAACACACAATTTTCACTATTTCTCAACCGGACGTTCAAATCACGTCAAATCAACTCCGATTCTTACCAAATTTCGCATATAGGATGTACACATCATAACAAACCTATATTGAGCTCCGGAACCAAAATACGGGCCCGATACCAACTATTTCGAACATTAATTTATTTCTTTATTTCATTAAAAATCCAACAAAACAATTTCTTTCAAAAATTGATTTCTAAGGCTAGGGACCTCGGAATTCAGTTCTGGACATACGCCCAAGTCTCATATTTTACTGTGGACCTCCCGAGATTGTCGGAACATATATCCGGGTCCGTTTACTAAAAATGATGAACAAAGTCAACTAAAACCAAGTTTTAAATTCCAAAAATTACTATTTCTCATGTTTTCACATAAAACCTTTTCGGTTTCACGTCCGGACTGCACACGCAAATCGAGGTAAATAAAATTAATCCTTTTAAGGCTAATGAGACTGGAATGTAGTCTTGATTTATAGGAAGACCCTTTGGGTCATCACACTAGATTATTGGATACGGACTTGGTTCATGATGCCCTGGATAAGGTGAAGGTGATTCAGTATCGACTTCGCACGGCCTAGTCCAGACAGAAGATTTATGTAGATCGGAAGGTTCGCGATGTTGCATTCATGGTTGGAGAGCGGGTCTTGCTTCAGGTATCGCCTATGACGGGCATTATGAGGTTTATGAAGAAGGGAAAGTTGAACCCAAGGTTCATTGGTCCCTTTGAGATGTTTCGGCGAGTTGGGGAGGTTGATTTTGAGATTGATTTACCTCCGATTCAAGCAGGAGTTCACCTGGTATTCCACGTTTCTATGCTCCGGAAGTATCACGGTGATCCGACTCATGTGTTGGATTTTAGCTCAGTCTAGTTGGACAAGGATCTATCTTATGGTGAGGAGCTAGTGGCCATTTTGGACAGGAAGGTCAGAAAGCTAAGGTTAAAGAACATTGCTTCCGTGAAGGTTTAGTGGAGGGTTCAGTCGGTCGAGGAGGCGACTTGGGAGACCGAGCATGATATGCGCAGTCGTTATCCTCATCTTTTCACCACTTTATGTATGTCTATATGCTCATTCGAGGACGAACGATTATTTTAAAAGGGGGAGGATGTGACGACCCGACCGGTAATTTTGAGAGTTATAGCCCCGATCCCCTGTTTATTATTTCCCCGTATCTCTTTCTGCTTACGTGTCTTGTCGGAAGGTGTTGGTTGTGGTTTCAGAGTGTTTTGGGACACTTAGACCCTAAAGCTTAAGTCTTAGGATTTTGATCGTAGTCGGATTTATGTGAAGACGACTCCAGAATGGAGTTTGGTCGGTTCCGTAAGATCCATTCAGTGATTTTGGACTTAGGGGCGTGACCGGATTGTGTTTTGGAGGTATGTAGCTCATTTAGGCTTGAATTGGCGAAAGTCGAATTTTTGGAAATTTTGACCGGTAGTGGACATTTTGATATCGGGGTTGGATTCTGATTTTGGAAGTTGGAGTAGGTCCGTAATGTTTAATATGACTTGTGTGCAAAATTTGGGATCAATCGGACGTGGTTTGATAGGTTTCGGCATCTGTGGTAGAAATTGGAAGTTTCAAGTTCATTAAGTTTGAATCGGAGGGTGATTCATACTTTTAGCATTGTTCGATATGACTCGAGGGCTCGACTAAGTTCGTATGATGTATTAGGACTGGTTGGTGTTTTTGGTTGAGGTTCCGGAGGGCCTCGACTGTGTTTCGGATGCTTAATGGATCATTTTGAACTTTTTGGAACTGCTAAAAAATCTGTTGTCAAGTTTGCTGGTTTCCTTCATCGTGTTTGCGAGAAAGGTCTCGCTTTTGCGTAAGGTATATGGGAGACCGACTGAGTTTTTCTTCGCGTTCGTTATGTGTTTCCTACATTCGTGATGGTGTGGGTCCTTTAGCCTACGCGTTCATGATATGATCCTCGCGTTCGCGTAGAGCAACGGTCAAAAGGAGCTTCAGGTAATTAGCCTATGCGTTCGCGATGTGTCCCACGTTCGTGTAGGGTTAGGTAACGCAATCTACCACATTCGCGAGGGGGCTCTCGCGTTCGCAAGAAGGTTTGGACTGAAGAAGAATTTGTGCTTCGCGAACGTGAGGATGTGGCTGCGTTCAGGAAGAAGAAATAACTGGGCAAACTTATATCATTTCAAAAACGAGGGTTTGGCCATTTTTATCAAAACTTGAGTTTGGGAGCTCGGATTTAGGCGAGATTTTAAGAGACATCGATTGGGTAATGATTCTACACTCCATTTTGGTTATATCCCACTAATCTATTATTAGTTCCACCTTTAGTTTCGGATTTGGGTTTGAAAATTTGGGAAACATGGGAATAAATTCTTCAACTAAAATTTTGACTTTTGAAAGACGATTTGAGGTCGGATTCGAGTAATTCTTATATGGTTGGAATCGTGAGAGAATGGGTGTTCGTATTTTGTGACTTTTACCCGGTTCCAAGATGTGGGCCCGAGGATGCCTTTTGGGACGATTTTCTAATTTTTTGATTTAGCTTAGAATTTATTGATTACATTAATTTCTTATAGATATATTTATGGTATGTAACTGATTTTGGATAGATTTCGGCCTTTTGAAGTCGGATATTCGTGGGAAAAGCATTGTTACCGATTGATTGAGTTTGGTTCGAGGTAAGTGGCTTGCCTAACCTTGTGTGGGGAAAATCCCCTTAGGATTTAGTACTGATATGATATGTGAGCAGCGTGTACACGAGGTGACGAGTGCGTACATGGGCTATTTATTGCAAAAACCTGATTTTTACTGAGTAATTACATGTTTTCACCTTAATTGAGTATACTAGAATGTGTAGTTATCTTGTTAGCCTAGAATAACATGTCTACGTGTCTTAATTGCTTAACTGAACTCTTTGCAACATGCTTAGTGAATTCCTGCTTTTTTTCTTGATTTACCTAGCCTAAACTGTAGATTCTCTTGTTGTAACTGTTATCCTCATTTCATTTGAGCTGTGTATTTACTTTGGGACGATATCCCGAGGGATTCCCCTGCGTATTTACTTTGAGACTACGAGGTGGTACCTCGGGAGTCTCCCTGCACATTTACTTTTGAGACTACGAGGCGGTACCTCGGGAGTTCTCCCTGCATATTTATTTTGGAACTACAAGATGGTATCTCGGGAGATCCCCCTGCTGTTGTTTATTCTGTGTGTTGAACTACTATTGATGTGCTTCCTTTTTCTTAGTTCGAGTCTATTATTATACCTTATATTTTTTGCTTCATTTTTTATTTATCAGTGGGCCTGACTTGACCTCGTCACTACTCGACCGAGGTTAGTTTTGCCACTTACTGGGTACCATTGTGGTGTACTCATGCTACTCTTCTGCAAATGTTTTATGTGCAGGTCCAGGTGCTCATTATCAGTGAGCCGAGACAACTTTGGAGACTTCAAGGTATATCTGCCGCGTCCGCAGACCTCGGAGTCCCCCTCTATTCTTTCCCATATCAAACACTTCCTGTATTTATTTTTAATAGACTCTGGAGTATAAAGATACTATTTTCTTTCGGTAGTTTGTGACTCATGATGTTCCGAGTTTTGGGAAAGCTGTGTACGTCTAGCGTTTTGGTTATTGTACATGATGAATGACATTGTTATTAGTTAATCAATATCTATGGCAGTTAGTTGTTAAGTTTTTCTTCCATTATTGATATTTTCGCAATTTGGTAGGCTTACCTAGTCGTAGAGATTTGGTGCCGTCACGATGGTTTTTGGAGGGACGTTTTGGGTCGTGACAATTTTAATGTGGTACCTGTAAGCACTCCTTATGATGCTAGTAGTCAATTAAAAAGAATAAGGGAGATGTTGTAGATCAAAATAAATATGCTCAAATTATTAGTAGCCTAATGCATTTGATGAATTTCACTAGACTTGATATCGCATATGTTGTGTGTAGATTAATTAGATATACTCAAAACCCGGGTCATGATTATTTGAATGCATTAGTAAGAGCAATGAAATATTTAAGATGTACCATGAATTATGGTATTAAATATAGTAGATTTCCCACTGTACTAGAAGGATTGTCACGACCCAACATTCATAAGGTCGTGATGGCGCCGGACACCACTGTCAGGCAAACCAATCATTAAATGGTTAAGTTAAATTTTCTGTTTTAGCTTTTTTGAAATCTTAACACGTAATATCTATATAAAATCCATGAAGCAGAAATAACAATCCAATATTCCATTTTGATAAAATACATCCCAAACACATCCCAGAACCTAGTGACACAAGTACATGAGCCATTTCTAAGAATTTTACAAGTACTACAAAACTTGTCCGAAATACAAATTGGAAAAGTAATAAAAACGAAAATACAATACATAGAAGAAGACTCTGCCGACTGCGGGTCATCTCCGGATGATGCACCCGTCTAAGTCTCCAAGTCAGCCACTTTGCTATGAAGGTACATGTGCAACAAAATGCACATCAAGTGTAGCATGAGCACAAAAACAACGTGTACTCAGTAAGTATCCCGCCTAACCTCGAAAGGGTAGTGACGAGAAGTCGACTTGACACTCACTGAGGTCCAACAAAATAATTTAACAAGATATGATATCAGTAATAGGCATACGAGGATGATAAAAACAGTAAACATTAACGATAACTGTAATTCAAATAAATACTGGAAGTAAACAAATAATTACTACTTTATTTCCTCCCAAATATCTTGTCACTTCAACATCCATGAAATCATTAACAATTTAACATGCGCATACGGAATAAGGACAACCGGCCTAAGCCATCATATAATCATTTTTGTGCACTACCGAGGGTCGAACGACCCGAACCATAATTACATCTTTAAATATCTTCGTGGCGTACGACCCGCTCCCATGAAAGTGGGGAAAATAACACTCCGCTCGCGGAATGTAAATTGTGAAGCGGTCACATGCACACACAATATTCTTCATAAATTACTTTAACCATAAGGTATCTTTCAATCTCGCCGTGGGTACGGCCCGCTCCCATGAGAGTGAGGGAAATAACACTCCGCTCGCGGAATGTAAATTGCGAAGCGGTCACACATACGCATACACATCCAAACAATCCACCTCGACTATATCGGGAAAAGAAATTACCAATAAAAGACAAAGTTCTCTTTAATAATTACAAATGTAGCATTTAAGTCTTTTCCAGAAATTCATTTATCAAAGTTGATAATAATCTAATCATTTTAAATTTCTTCAATAAGGTTACAATTATGACAAATAAAACATGTTTTTGGGTCCTAAACTACCCGGACAAGCATAATAGTAGCTACACACAGAATTCCTTCACCTCGTGTGTACGTAGATCCCACAAATAGTAGCACATATATTTAATTAGTTAACCTATGGGGATAATTCCCCCTAAAAAAGTTAGAAAGGAAACTTACCTCGCTCCGAAATTCCATAACCGGCTTCCAAGCCCTTCCGACGACTCCAATTGATGCACAACGCCCCAAAACTATTCAAATAACGGGCAAACTAATAAAATTCACTCTAATACTTGTAACAATTCAAATTATATAAGTTCCCAACTCCGCTCGAAAAGTTGACCAAAATGCCCTCGGGCCCACGTGCCTGAATTTTCTCGAAGATAAATTCTACCCATAGCTTTACTAACTCAATTATACAATTTACTCTAATTTTCATGCTCAAATTCATGGTAAAAGTCCAAAATTCGAAATTTTAGATCTTCCCCAAAATTCCCAAATTTATACTAATTTTTCATGTCTAAATCCATGTAAGATAACATATTTAACTCAAAAATCGGAAGAAATCACTTACCTAGTATTGCTTGGTGAAAATCCCTCCTTGAGCTCTCCAAAATCGTCCAAACCAAATGAAAAAAATGGGCCAAAACTCGTGTTTAAAACAATCTGCCCAGACTTCATCGAATTGTACGCTGTGCAGGTTGTACATCCTATTACAATTTTTCCTTGATGTACACCTTCTGTTAAAACGCCCATATCTCCTTGTAGAAATATCCAAATGATAAACAGTTTAAATATTTAGAAACTAGACTCGAATATCTTTGATTTGATAGGTTGTACACCATTTAAATCTTTATAAATTCCGAGATATGAGCTTCTAAAGTCGGCTCCATGCATCAAAAAATTCTGTCGAAACTGCTCCACTAGCCATCTTCAATCGGTCATAACTTTATGATAATATGTCCAAATCATGAATGGTTTAACTTTATGAAAATTAGAATTCAAGGTCTACAACTATTATGTTTTGCAAATTTTCGTATTCCTTATATATTTCGATATATAAGCTTCCAAATTCAGCTTCGTGATTGCACTAGTTGCTGTCAACATTTTTCTGCAGAAAATTTCAGCAATTTCTTTGGTCCGAAATTCATTCCGTTAACCTTCCGAAATCCACCCGAGGCCCTAGGGACCTTAACTAGTTATACCAACATGTCCCAAAACATGATACGAACTCGCTCGAGGCCTCAAATCACATCAAACAACGTCGAAATTATGAATCGCACTCCAATTCAAGCTTTATGAGCTTTGAGATTTCAAACTTCTACATCCGATGCTGAAACCTATCAAATCACGTCCGATTGACCCCAAATTTTGCACATAAGTCATATCGACATTACGGACATGTTCCAACTTTCTTAATTGAAATCCGACCCCGATGTCAAAAAGTCAAACTCTCGGTCAAACTTCTCAAAAGCCTTCAAATTTCTGTCTTTAGCCAAATGACTTCAAAATAACCTACGGACATCCGAATTAATTTCCAACCGCGCTCCCAACTCCAGAATCATCATACGAAGCTATTACCATGCAAGAAATCCCAAACGGAATATCACTGAAACGCGCTTCAAGCCAATCTTAGGAAATTTCTTCAAAATTGCCGACTTCCACAATATACACCGAAACGCTCCCGGGTTATCCAAAGTCCGATTCAGACATACTCCCAAGTCTGAAATCATCATAAGAACCTGTAGGAACCTTCAAATCCTGATTCGGAGGTCATTTACTCAGAATTCCAATCTTAGTCAATTTTTCCAACTTAAGGCTTCTAAAATGAGAATTTTCCTTCCAATTTGACTCCGAACTTCCCGAAATTAAATTCCAACCACACCTACAAGTCATAGAACCTGAAACGGAGCTGCTCATGACCTCAAACTGCTAAACGACGCACTAGATCTCAAAACGAACGGTCGGGTCGTTACAAGAATTTAGTTATGCTAACTGGATTTCTGATTCAGATGAGACAAAAATTCACTAATGGTTATGTGTTCACCATTGGTGAGGGTGTTGTAGCATGGAAATTAGCTAAACAAACAATAATAGCTAGATCTACCATGAAATCTGAATTTGTGGCGTTGGAATTGGCTGGCAATGAGGCCGAGTGGTTAAAGAACTTTTTGGCAAGTATTCCACTAGGAACAAAACCGACACCTTTTGTGTCGATGCATTGTGAGTGCCAAGTTAAAATAGTCATTGATAAAAATAAATCCTTCAATGAGAAGAGTAGACATATCCGATTGAGACATAATGTGATTAAGCAACTGGTGAAAGATGGGATTACTTTCATAGATTATGTGAAGTCAGAAGTGAATTTGGCCGATCCTTTGACTAAACAATTGGGAAGAAAATTAACACATGAAACATCGAGGAGAATGTGACTATTTCCTATTTGAGTTATATCAACAATTATGGTAACTCGGCCTATGTAATTAGAGATCCCATTCATGACTCCTTATTGGTTCTTAAAGTCCCCTCGAGGTATCAACTAATAAGAAAGATATTGGACAACCCTCTTTTTCCTTTTTCACAAATAGGATGTTTCGAATCCAATTTGGATATTAAAGGGACCGTAACTCGGTTACCTTGGTTTGGGCCTCCCAATTTCTGATGGCGGCAATTTTGTTGCTCTCCATGCGAATCTGCCCCTGACTGATGTTATGCCCCAGAAATTGCACGTGGGGCTGGGCAAATGAGCACTTTTCCCTTTTTACGAACAAGTTGTTTTCCCTAAGAACCTGGAAAACATTGCGGAGGTGTTCAAGATGCTCCTCCATGCAGTTGTTGTATATTACTATGTCATCAAGGTAGATGACGACAAACTGATCCAAGTAAAGATGGAACATTTTGTTCATTAATGTGCAGAAAGTGAAAGGTGCATTGGTTAAGTCGAACGTCATAACCATCCACTCGAAGGCTCCGTAGCGGGTGACACAAGTGGTCTTTGGTTCGTCCCCTTCGGCTATACGAAACTGATAGTATCTCTCCACCTATTCCTTCTAGTCGAGCCCCTTAGTCTCATTATACCTCGAGAAATAGAAAGAATTACAATCCCCATTCCACCTAAAATTCGCGGAATTCGTTGATAATTAAAATAGATTCGTAGACCAGGTAATATGTTCATGTAGGTTATAACAAGTCATTAGTTGATTAAATATGCACTATTAAATTATGTCCCTTCCTATGGTATGGGTATATAGTGCAAAACCGCAAGGAATTGGAGGCTGAGTTATTAAACTCTTAATCCAATAATCCATAGCCTTTTATAGGCAGTGTATTGCGTTGTAGAATACACTTGATGGATGGACCTATATGAGTGTGGAGTGGGGCCGCTTCTATGAAATTTATGGGGGGAAAATTCTAGAGCACTCATAAAAAATCAGGCGCGTGTGGCCTATTAGCAAAACTGCGACAAACAACAAGGTGTGTGTGGGTATAATGTGATAGATAAGACACTAATTTACAAAAGAATTCTTGGTTCATAGAAGTTTTAGGCTTCACCATTTGTTCTATAAGTTTAATCTCATTTTATCTAGGTCTGGTTCATAATCCAAGAGACACCAGATTCGACGCATAATGCTCATTTGTGAAAACCCAACAATAATTTTTTTTTATTTCATTATTTTTAATAGTCTTTTTGAGATATGGGGGGGGGGGGGATTGATAGGAAAATAATTTTGATGTCTCAAAAAAATATTCCTAAACTATGTCTAGATTCATTTTCTTACTATAATATTAATGAGTCTTTATTATAGTAATTATTTTAAATATACTTGTGACTGAAAATTAGTTTAATTTTCAATTCAATTTGGGAAAAAGTAATCTAACCAAGGAATGGTCAGTAGTGTGGAACGTTTCAATCTGACCATTGAATTCAATTTAACGTTTCTTTCAATTTTTCAAGAGACTTAATGGCCTTAAGTTACTAATGTTTTATTGCCAACAATCTAATGTCAAATTTGGATTTGATATATAAGTATATGTTTGTTTATTTGGAGGATGCAACAAAAAAGAACAAAGTTAAAAACTTTTTTTCTATTGTGCTGGGTTGTCTTTGTTAATCTTTGTTGTTTCTGCTCCTAGTTTATATTAGAAGGGCTTGTTGAATTCTGAGGGATACGCCTAATTTTATTCATCTCGGTGTGGGCGAAATATCCTTAAGAACAGTGTCCTTGACATATCTCAAGCTAATCCATAATCCAATATTTTTCCAACAAAGGATATTTGTGAGATTATAACAATTTATAGGGGACAATAAAATAAAATACTTGGTCAAATTTAATAGCATGTTTGGCCAAATTTCTAAAACCAATTGGTTTTGAAAAGTACTCTTAATAATGCTTTTTAAAAAATTACTTTTGGTGAAAAGTAATTTATGTTTGACTAGTTAATTTGAAAAGCACTTTTGAGAAATAATCAATATTTGACCGAGCTTTTAACAAGTAATTTTAAGTATTTTTCTCAAAAGTACTTTTAAGAAATATTATGCTATACTATATAATGTTAGTAATAGTTGTTCTTGATTATCAAAGTGGTTGACCTTGTGAAGGTCTTTGACATGCTTGAATGGTCATTCATAAGGAGCACCCTCCTCTTCTACAACTGCCCTTCCTACTTGATCAAGTTTATCATGTCATGTGTCACTTTAGCAACTATCTCAAACATGCTGAATGGAAATAGGACTTCCCTCGACAATGAGAATTTAGAGTATATTGTATGGCCCTTTTCCACATAATAGCGTCAACCAAAGACCGCAGCATCTTAGCAGACACTGGAGAGAAATAGGTCTGGACGCCTAGCATGAAAGAGCCTTCTCTGGTAGCAGCTCTTTGAACGACTCCGGTGCTATAGAATCTCTTTCCAGAAGAGGGCTAGTCTAAAGGCCCACAAGTTTTGAATTCGCCGCTGGGGAATTCACACGAAAGGGAACGAGGAATTCTCAACGAAAAAAGTGCTCTCTGAACCGAACGTGTCATCGAACAAATACAGGAAAAGAATCATATTGAAAACGCTCCTAACACGTGCCTCTTCTCCCCCTCTAGCCAAATTAGACAGGGGACCCCTTGTCCCTCTACATCTTTATTATGTGTATTGATAGCTTTCTAAATAGATTGACCATGAAGTTGACTTAACCAATTGGTTTCATATCTCCATCGGCAGAAGTGGACCCAAGATCTCACACCCCTTCTTTGTTGATGACCTCACCCTTTTTTCCAGAGCTAACAGGAAGAACTGTGAAACCATAATAAGAACTGTCGATACCTTCTTAATCTCTAGCATAAGGTAAATGTGATCAAGCCTAAAGTCATCTTTTCTAAAAACACCAACCCTACTGACATAGAATTTCCTCCAGCATATTAGGCATTAAAGGTAATAACTTTGGTAAATACATGAGCTTCCCCATCTTTCATAAAAAATCCACTCATGGGGATTTTCAGTTCATTCTTAACAACATGAATACTACGTTGGTTGGCTGGAAAACTAGGTTCCTAAAACATGGTTGGGCGCACAACCCTGGCCAAGGCTAGCCTTAGTAGTATCCCTACCCATGAGATGCGATCCATTAAACTCCCCATTAACACCTCCAATAAAATAAACAAAATCCACAGAGATTTCATATAGGGTACTACTGACGAGAAGAGGAAAATGCACATGCTCACTTGGGATGTCATTACTAGATCCAAGCCACATAGTGGCCTTGGTATAATAAAAACTGAGCTGAAAAACAGGGCATGCCACTCATGCCCTTACATGGAGACTTTTCCATAAGCCTGATGCATTATGGGCTAAAATGTTTATCCGAACACTACAACCCTCATACCATTAGAAGGGAGTCTTCATTTAAGATTTGGCAGTACATTATTGATGGATGGGGAATTTATAATAAAGTTTCCATGTGTATAATGACCCTGAGAAATTCATTAATCACATATTCTTCCATTATACTAATGCCAAAACCTTCTGGAGTACCCTATGCCAATGATCTACCAATCAAACACTGCCCCAACCCCTCGTCTTCAATCCTAATTCCTAGCATGAGACCCGGTACAAACTTAAGGACACAACCTTCCATGATTGCATCCAGTGGCATTTCCTCCTCCTTTTTTATTTTTGAAACATTTGGCTAACTAGAAACAATAACCTTTTCAATAACAAGAAAGATCATGTCCCAAAGCAAAATGTTATCACTGAGGTCATGGAATACCACATAATGGACAGGAATAACCCCGAAAAGTAGTAGGTTACCANGGGGGGGGGGGGGGGGGGGGAGGGGAGTCATCAAAAATCACTCTGATGGCTGGATTTGGTTACATGGAGGGTTTCCCTATCATTACAAACGATATAGCAGAGCTAAATTCACTATTCCAAGGGCTCAAGCTAGTAGTAGAACACAAGCTGACCCCTTAATCATAAACAATGAATCTTTGGAGGTCATCAAAATGCTAAATGATGACATTTGACTTATGACCCTATTATTTTTGAATGCATGTCCTTGATAGTCCAGTTGGGGAATCCAGTCATCACCCATAGTTTCAGAGAGCAAGACCAGGTGGCTCCAAGCTAAGAAAGGAGCTAAATTAAAACTTTTTGGCTGGACATAGATTTTGGTAGTTCTTTTGGTATTTGCCAACGATGATTTGTGGGTAGACATCTTAGAAACTACATTTAGTAGAAAAAACCTTGGGTTGTGATATCATTAACACCCTTCCAAACAATTATGGCTACCTGGACGGCAACATGAACATGCAAGCACTGTAATTATTATTTTATTTATGTAGTATCTAGTTTACTCAAAAAAAAAAGGAAGGGAGGGTCTCATTAGTAGTATATTTTTGATGCATTTGTTTCAAAATCCTGTTGGAGGAGCATAATCTGACTCTGCCCTAAACTCTTCGGGCAAAATCACCGGGATAACTATGTTAGCTATTCGTTTCGGCGGTACCCAGTGCATGCCTTTCGCCTTGCCTCCCTTCCTAACCTTGCTCGATCCAATAGCCCGATCCTAGCCCACTCACCTTTCTCCAAGATTGAAGTTAGAACTAGGAGTCCTAAAATCTTAATGAAAAGGAGCTTGGCATCCATGTGTTCGAGAGGTAGAAAACGACCGCTGTGGCGGGGTTTACTAACATAAAAAATAATTACTATAATAAAGACTCACAAATATCATAGTAAGAAAATGAATCTAGACATAATTTAGGAATATTTCTTTTTGAGATATCAAAATTATTTTCTTATCATCCTTAACATTAATGGTTGTGTAACTCTTCCTTTATGCTTTCCTCGGTTATTTTTCCATCTATTTATCTTATGAGTTACAATTTTTAATACGACAATAATGCAGGGCAAAAGTATTTCAACGATGTTTTCTGTTATTCTATTCAGGGAAAATATAAACTGCAGTTTCTTCTTTATGTGTTTAGTATAAATTAGAAATTTGATAAATTAGCAATTAAAAAAGTGGAATACGCAGATCGCAAGGCCATAGCATGTGACATGTTATTCTTGTCAGGTAAGTGAAACTCACACTATGATAAAAATATTTGTTTAATAAAATTAATTTCAAAGATCACTCCAGTTTGGTTAATTACACCAACTTCTCTTATGGTTTACGATATTGTAACATCAAAGAATATGGTGCAGTGGATGAGACTACTCTTCTCTTAATCAGAGATTTCGGGTTCAAGCCCTGAGTATGAAAAAATTCTTGGTAGGGAGCGCTTCCCCCTAAGTGGGACCCTACGCGACGTGAATCCTAGTCGGGCTCCAATGCGGATACCGAACACCGGGTGAGTTAAAAAAAAAGAATTTACGATATTGTGCATACCTCCTTTGTTTTGGTTTTCTTATACAACTCTTTTAGCATATTTATTTTCAATGCCAACAAAATTACAACGTGACTTGTTGCCCTTCTAGAAAGCTTTTTGTTTATTTAATTTATAACCATATTTTTAAACGTAAAATTAAAGTCTAGAATCTAGTATAAGGCATTCCTTTAGAGTTTTTTTTTTTTAATGTAATTTTATCTTTTATTAAAATATTTTCATACTTCATCTTTTTCTTTCGATAACATTTTTTGGCAAGAACTCTGGATAATCAATTTACAAAATACGATTAGATTCAAAACTTAAGTGAAGTAGAGATGATTGGTTTTGCTCTTTCATATCTCACTTTAATTTTTTTTACACCATCATATAAAACTTCAAATCTCAATAAATAATCCATAAAATGTTATTTTGTCTTATCAAACTAAAGAGGAAGATGAACAAGGGATCATTACAATAGAGAATATCCCTTATTTTAATTTGATTAAGAACGCTTGTTCGACCCCTTTCTCATTATCATTTTCCTAATTCTTAAACCTACATGGCTTTATCATACGTTAAGTCTCCATTATCATAACAATTATACCAGTTTGTATTAATTGACATAGGAACACCGCTTACTACGAGTTAAAATAACGTAAAAATTGTACGGGGTGCCATATTTGGTCGCCTTATTTAACCTATACTTATATTTTTAAAATTATTTAATTTATATTTTAATTTTTACAACTTCGGATGCCTCCTCTTCTTCTTCATGCGACCTATGCGCTACTTTCTTCCTCCTTTCTTTTCCTTTTCTTCTTCTTCTTTTCTCTCTCACACACATGAAATTATGTGTAAGTATTATTGATTGAATATGAAATAGACAGTGATTTAGCACTAGGGTATGAGTTTTTGCATTAAGTACGTCGTATTATGCTGAATATAAGAACATGGATCCAGGATCGATTACCAGTAACAAGACATGGACCGATTATCGTGGTGAGATTAACTTCTTGGATGCATCTTAATCCACTATCTTCAATTTCATAGTGGAAAATTATTGGCTTTCTTGGACTGGAGTCTCTTACACCAATGATTTTTATATTTATAAGCAAGAATTTTTTGTTGATCTTTTATATAATTTGGTTGTTCTTCAGCTAATTCCAAGTTTGAAGTTCTTCAGTGGGTCTGAAGTTTGCACTACAAATTGAAGAACTTGAGACTAATTTGCTTGACGTTTGCACTATGAACTAAATTTTTTCCGATTGCATTTGCAAGTCAGGCCAAACTTCAGGCGGAAATATCTGAAGTTTTGCTTTGATAAGGTTATACTTAAGGCAAAAAATTCTGAAGTTTAAACTTCAAATATAATTGTTTGCTACTTCAGGCTCGTATATTTGAAGTTATCCGAAAAGTGGGTAGACTTGTAATTTTTTGTGCAAAGCGGGAATAAGTTCAATAGTGACCGCAAAACTGAGTATAGATGCAAATACCCCGAAAATAACATTTAAGGTTAGCATCAGTTCAAACAATATGTGAAATTTTTCGGATTTACTCAAAAAAACTCTTAGGGGTCGTTTTTTGAATACAACTTATGTCGGGATAAGTTATGATGGGATTAGTTTTTATCCACTGTTTGGTATGTTGTATTAAAAATGACAATTGTATAATTTCTAAGAAGAAGGTATAAGTTATGTCGTCACTAAGTACCCCACCTTCTAAAAGGTATAAGTTATCCCAGTACTAATTTTAATCCCGGGATAACTTATACCAGCTTTGCTAACCAAATAAAGTATTAAGATGGTATTAAATTTTTATACCAACACTATACCTTCTTATACCTCGTACCAAACGATCTCTTAATTGTTTTTGCATCTCACAACAGTAAACGATGTCGTAATGACACGGGTTATTTCAAACATCGGCAGTCCTTATACACCTTTTCACGCAAATTGAAACTCTTACCCCCACTCCCCCACCCCCACCCCCTCTTCCCCCTTTCCCCAAAAATATATATCCAATCTAAAATTAAAAAAATAAAAGGATTCATTGAAATAGAAACACAAAATTCATACTCATATTTTTCTGGAAGTTTCTCTCGCTATATATCCATTTCTCCATCTAAAATTAATATTCAGAAGTTTCATAGCTTTCAGACGAAGCATCTACGCGAGGTAAATGTTACTAATCTCTTTGCATGTGTTAAATTTGAATTGAACAGCTTTAATACATGTAGTTATTAATTATTTTTTTTCAGTTTCCTTTTGATGTATGCATGTGTGTAATTGTGTGTTATGTATTGATTAGGGTTTCTTCATGTCGGCAAAATACGATCCTACTGACCTAAATTCCGGAGTTGTTAATGTTGAGGTGAAAAACGAGGCAACTAATGTTGTTAGTGTTGGTCAGTTAGGAAATGAAACCCTAATTGAGACTCGAAGTAATCAGCATTTAGTTGGTGAATCTGTTGTTGATGGGGTTAGTGTTTTTGGAGAAGGGAATGAGGTTGGTGAGGGTTTAAGAGTGCAAATGGAAGGTTTAGATGTGGAATTTGATTTGGATTCGAGTATTCTCGATTGTCAAATGGGGTTTGTAGGAAATGATGGGCTTAACTTTAAACCTCTGGTTGATCTGGGGGTGAACGAGAGTACAGATGTAACAAATGTGGAGTGTGCTGAAAACCTTGATAAAGGGGGATTTTCACATATTGCTGGAGATGGGATTGTAGTCGAAGGAAGTGAGACGCGAGACGTATTAGTTAGGAACAATGAATTTGTTTGTACAACAGTTTACAATGACTCTCAAGTGGTGGATATGAATAGGAATCAAGACGAATTAAATGAAGTACAACTGATAGAAGTTGAGTTGAAAAATGAAGATGGTGTTGGTGTTCGCCCTGACACTCTAGTTCCAGAAAGACGAGGGGATAATGACAGAATGGAAGAGGAAGGGAAATTTTATGTGTCTGATTTAGTATGGGGTAAGGTGAGGAGTCATCCTTGGTGGCCTGGACAGATATTTGAGCCTTCTGCTGCATCAGACAGAGCAATGAAATACTTTAAAAGGGACAGCTATCTGATAGCATATTTTGGTGACCAGACATTTGCATGGAATGAAGCATCTCGCATTAAGCCATTTAGGATGTACTTCTCTCAAATGGAGAAACAGAGCAACTCAGAACACTTTTCTCATGCTGTGGGCTGTGCTCTAGATGAAGTCTCTCGACGGGTTCAGTTTAGGCTGGCCTGCCCATGTTTGCAGGAGGAGACCCGAGCAAAAATGAAATCCCAGATTGTTATGAATGCTGGTATCAGGGAAGAATCAAGCATGAGAGTTGGAGGTTACTACTTTTCAGATGAAACCTCATTTAACCCTGCCAAACTTGTTAGATCACTGAAGTCAGCAGCTGCAGCCCCACATTCTGGGGTTGATAGATTGTCATTTGTGTTGGCAAAAGCTCAATTGGCAGCCTTTAATTGCTGGAAGGGTTATTACGAGGTCCAAATAATAGAAGAATATAGTGATTTGGAGAATGATAATGATGTTGAACCACTGCATGGGAAGAAAGATGCTATTGATGTGGCAAGAGTGGCTTCAGAGGAAAATTCAGATCTCGAAGACACATCCTCTACAAAGCGTCGTCGACGCTCAGGAGTTGATGAGCACCATGGTAAAAAAGAAAAATCAATGTCCATCTTGATTTATGGGAGCAGTTCAAGCATACCAAATGATCAGAAGAAATCTAGAGGGAGAGCTGGGCGGGAGAGGAAGTCTATGTCTTCTGAGAAGAGACGTCTTGACTCTATGCCTAGTGATTCCAAGACAAAAAGAAGCAAAAAGGGAGTGTCACAAAGCAATGGTAATAAGATGTCTTCACCACCTAAAGCTGCAGACCAAATTCTCAAGTCTACCGACAGAAGTTCCCAAAGAAGAATTGGTAAGCGTAGTGAAAAGTCGAGAAATGTTGGTTTTGGAGATTCAGTAGCTGGTCCCGTGAAACCTGAAGAACAGTTGATTCCAAAAGAGTTCCCTCCTCCAACAGAGCTGCTCTCAAAGCTCTATTTGGCTGCCAGGGATCCCATGAATGGGTATAGCATTTTGTTATCACTAGCTGGTCTGTTCTGTGATTACAGAAATATGACTAGCTTGGAAACTACTGAGTCAGGAGACCACACAAAGATGGCAGAAAAGGATATAGAGAAGAAATCATCCAACTCAGCTTCTCCTGAAACATTGTCACTACAAGGTATTGAAGACTCCTATTGGACTGATAGGATTATTCAATGCAACCCTGAGGATCAGGTGTTATTTGAGGTCCAAAATCAAGAGGATTTTCCAAATGGTAAATGGGTTGCTTCTCCTGGCCTGGGCTCGACCAAGAATTCGGAACGAGAAAATCTATCTGTTCTCGTGCATGGAAATTCTGACTACTCGCCAACTGCATTGGTTCTTAACTTTTCAGATCTAGAATCAATTCCTCCTATAGCAGATCTAAACAGAATATTTAGTCAGTATGGTCCACTTTGTGAATCTGAGACTGAAGTTATTGGCAAGAGAAAACGAGGGAAAGTTGTTTTCAAGAGGCGCACTGATGCTGAAACTGCTTTTAGCAAGTCAGGGAAATTTAGTGTTTTTGGTCCATCACTCATCAGTTACCGCCTACAATATTCGCCATCACCACGAAAAGCATCTTGTACCTCAAAACGTAAAAGGAAGTATGCAGCATCTACATAAGTGAATGGAGTTTGAAACTGAAGTAAGATGAATTCCTCTTACGCGTTTGCTTGATTTTCGCCTTGCAGATTAAATAGTGAACTTGGTGGCTATGTTAATATGAAATTTGATGCACATAGTTGAAATTAACTGCTGACCATTTTGTTCATTCAGAAATGTTTTGGATAGTAGAAAGTAGACTGGGAAAGATTTCATTTATTTGTGGCTGACTAAGAGAAGTAGATGTCTGTCCATTGGTTGAATCTATGTATTCCTTTACTTCGAATATATAAAAACATGTTGGCAGCTAGTCTTCATAAAGTATACTTGAATTGGTTTTGACAGTTGAGTAATGGATGTACAGTTTGAATCTCTTCTTATTTATGAATGTTGATGTACTGGATGATTATACCGATATTGATTCTTTCGCTGCATTGATTGCTAAAGTAACCAGCAAGCACGAGGAGAAACCATGCTTGGCCTTAAGGGCTTGTTTGGCACGTAATCCCTAGACTAATTTAACTCACCTGGGAGGTGGGATAAAATAATACTAAGTTTGATGGGATAAGGTGGGATAAAATGGGATATCCGGGGTTAAGCCTCATACTAAGTTTATACTATGTTAGGTTAACGGTACAAATTTATCGCGGGATAAATTTATACTGTCAACCAAACATATTATAAATTTAGTACCACGCTTTATCCTACCTTATCACCTTATCCCGCGTACCAAGCAACCCCTAAGAGTGTAAGAGGAGTTACTTGAGATGTATAGAATATGCTATTCGGGTCGTTTGGTATGAGGTATAAGGTGTGATAAGATGTAGGATAAAATTTATACCTTGTTTGGTTGGAGGTATAAATTTATCCAGACTTAATCCAGGATATCCCATCTTATTCCACCTTATCCCCTCAAATGTGGGATTATTTTATCCCATCTCTCATGTGGTATAAATTAGTACCGGGATTATAATCCCAGGATAATTTAGTCCGCGTACCAAACGACCCATTAAAGATTTATAGTAGCATACATATGCAACATTAGAGCTGCTACTGACATTCAGAGATTAGTACATAGTTATATTTTTGTGTATAGATTTCATATTACATAGGCGATAGAGTTGTACTGAGATAGCTAGTTGTGTAAGAGATGCTATGGCTTTTCACAGTTTTATCGGTGATTAATATAAAAGTGATTAATTACCAAAAAAAAAAGATTTAAAGTAATTGATTTTCCTCTGTTAGCTGTTACTTATGTCTCTAGTCAAGGGTGTGACTGTGATATGCGAAATACTTGGTCGTTGCTGCTGAAAATTGCATGCAATTGACACTGACAATTTTGTATTAAGTAAATTGATTTTGTGTCTGGGCAACTATATAGATCATGCTGGTCGTATTGGCTTTGTCCTGAGCTGATTGACTTGTCAGTTGTCCCCCCACCATCTTCTATGTCGACGTAACTAGTTTCTTAATCCAGATCCTTTTTACCTGAATTATCTGCCATTGCAATGTTCGAGTTCTCAGTTGGTTCTGAACTTCTATAATTGTAAATGCTGTTTCTCTGGAGGACAGCTGTGAAAGATCTCATCTTTCGAGCAAGAGTCCACCAAAGTGTGATTTTTTTGGACACAAGAGGCCGAAATAGGTGAAACAAAATTGGTAACCTTTTTATATATAACGCTCTTTTAAAGAGCGTTATACTTTAACGTCCGTTTTGTCCGTTAAAGTATAGTGCGGTAAATAACTGCGCTACAAGCGGTGTTTGAATTTTAACACAACGCTTTAAAGAAATGCGCTATACATATGTTCATTTACAGTTCATTTTTGGAAGGCTCACGTAAACTGACAAAGTAGTTTCTTTTTTCTTTGAAGAGGATCTTATTAATTAATTAATTAAACTGACAAACTCGGGGCATTTGCAACTGTACTCACTTTTTGGGTCACGTTTTAACTTATACCCGCTTTGCAAAAAAAATTGCAAGCGTACCCACTTTTCGCCTAAACTTCAGGCATACGGGTCTGAAGTAGCAAAGATAATCACGCAAATTTCAGCATTCTAGTAGACGGTTGAACTTAAGCATTCTACTAGCTGAAGTTTTGTTCTTTATTTGTTGAACTTTAGCATGTTTTAGTTGAAGTTTTGTCCTGGATTCAATAGTTTTGTCGTAAAGCTTTTTCAAAAACTTCAACAAGTTATTTAGTTCATTTGTAAAAACCTCTGCACTAAAGAAGCTGAAGTTTTGTCCCGGATTCATTAATTTTGTCATAAAAGCTTTTTCAAAAATTTCAGCAGATGTTGAAGTTATTTAATTTATTTGTAAAAACTTCAGCACTAAAGAAGCTGAAGTTTTGTCCTGGATTCATTAATTTTATCATAAAGCATTTTCAAAAAATTTCAGTAGAAGATGCTGAAGTTATTTAGTTCATTTATAAAAACTTCAGCACTAAATAAGTTGAAGTTTTGCACAGTGGCAGGAAGAAGGAGGCGCCTGAAGTTATCAAAATTAGGGTATAAGTTAAATAATTTTAAAAATATGGGTATAGATTAAATGGGGGCGACCAAATAGGGCGCCCCGTGCAATTTTTACGACAAACTCGTTGTCTGCTCTATACATCTGGTCATTTTCATTATTTCTTTTTAATTTCCTTCTCTCCTTTTTTCCTTCTCTTTTTTCCTCAAAACTAAATATTTTTTAAGTTAAGATAGTTGACCAAACTTTTACAGTTTGTTTGGATGGTTGCTACCTATTGTATTGTATCGTATTGTTACTTTAAATACGATGTTTATTTTGATTGTTAATTAAATTTTATTGTATTGTATCGATAAATCTGTCATTACGTAATGATGAAATGTGCCGCTTTACGTAATGATCGATTAAATGAACAAATGTATAGCGCAATTCTTGAAATGCTATGCGTTAAAATGCAAATACTGAGTATAGCGCGGTAATCCTTAACGGACAAAATGAACGTTAAAGTATAGCGTCCTTTAAAAGGGCGTTATATATAGAAAGATTACCAAATTTTTTTCACCTATTTCGAATTTTCGATCTCTTGTGTTCAAAAGAACCATACTTTGGTTCTGGCAAGATAAGTTGCACATATGTCACATTCAGTCTATGGCTCCAAGAAATGTTCTCACACATTGAATATGTGGTTCCAAAAAAGGAACATGTCTCTGTTGCATTATTAGAATATGTATTTTTTCTCTTAGCTGCTTGATTATTGGCGTAAATGGTGCCTTCTAGATTAAATGATGCTTTGAACATCATCGTCAACTTACCTTAAAAGATGTTTAAGTTAAAATTCCAGCAACTCCGAGAATGGTATCAGATCAATTTATTGTAATATTATTGTTACTTGAGGATCTGCCTCTCTCTGTATACTTTGTTTTTCTTTCATTTGCCTCTTTTTAGATATGTAGACCTGACTCTTTATTTGTTAATAACGTTTTAAAAAAGAATGTTAAACTTGCAGTTTACTTGTATGCCTTTATAGCTTAGCATAACTGAGTATTTTGCACTTATAGAAAGAGTAATGACAAGGAGAAGAAGCACGGGAATTCCACTCAACAACAAATGAAACTAACTTCGGCTAATATATAAAAGAAAGGAGAAATATGTATTTTTGTAGACTTTTCTTTTCCCCGCCAGAATCTTTATTTATTGTTGTGAAAGATGAAGTAGTGCTCCTAGTCGATTGTACAAGTGGATTCTCACAAGTAGGGTCCGTGAAGAAATAGTATATATGTCGACCTTAATCCTATATTGAGAAGGCAGAGAGGTTATTTTCGATAGATGTAGAAATGAAAATTGAAAGCTTGTGCGTTTTGACACATCCATGATCCAACTACTGAAATTTAGTACAAATAAAGAAGGATTACCACATTTCTTGTTTATGTCGACCTTGTTTTTTTATGAATAAATAATTTTTAGTTCGGAAAAAAATACATAACTTTCCATAAAGGTTCAAAGATATTTCACGATTTAATTGTGGAAATACTTGGACTTTACAGGACAATGGTCACGATTAAAGTGATAGTAACGGTTACTATCACAGTAATTGTTAAATGTTTAAAAGGTAATGTAAAAATGATATCTCATACATTTACTATCTTATGTTAGATAATTATGTGTAAATATTCTCAGTCCCATATGTTTTAGGAGTAGAATATGTCCTAGTCCCATATGTAGTAGGAGTATAATATGTCCTAGTCACATGTGTAGTAGGAGTAGACTATGTATTATATATATGGCTCATTATATCATTGTTAAAAATATAGATTTTTCTCCCGTGCATTCTCACATGGTATCAGAGCTTCAGTGAGAAAATTATCGTTGTGCGTCATTCCAGCGACATCCGGGAAGAAAGATCTCATCCCGTGCAATTTTCCGGCAACTACGTCTTGTTCCTAGGGATCATCATTGCTACAGTGGTACTGTGCGTATACCAGTACCACCATCACATCTGAAACCCTTGTGCGACCAAACCTCAGGAATTGCAGTCCCATTGGAACAGAAAAGTCAGTCACCGTGCATCTTTTCGGTTGATGACTCGAGATTGATTTGCATTATCCCCTCATTAGTAAGTTTTGTGCGAAAACCAAGACTACTATCTTGTTCGAAAAATTTAGGCGACAAAATCGCAGTCAATCGCTCCAGTAGAAAGTCCCTCACGTAAGGTTGTACTATGGGCCGGGCCCGGGCCGGGCTAAAAGGGTCCGGGTTATGCGGGCCCGGGCCAAACAGTCCTAATAGGTGGAATCGGTCCACTGTGCGCCTAAGCCCACATGGGCCCGAGCTAAGCGGGTCGGGCCCATGGGCCTAAACGATCCGAGCTATTTTTTTATTCAAGAAAATGCCTTATAATTTTTATTAATACGCCATTTAAAAAAATGACAACATTTTTCTTAGTCTTCCTCCCCCAATGGAATGAGCATAACAAGGTACTAATACCACCATTAAAAGGAAAAAAACTAATCAAGATGTGCCAAAATACAAGTTACATATTAATCTACATATTATCTCTAACAAATTTCATAAATTCTTCAAGGTTCGGAGGAATTTCCGTTGGTGGTGGCGGAAAAGAAGCTTATTCATCACCGCTTCCGGGCGAAGCAGCATCCTCCGCAAGTTTAGCTAGCATTTCTTCATAAGCTTTGTCTATCTCTGGTTGTGATTCAACAAGTCCAAAATTTTTTCTTTCCGAACGGATCCAATCTCTTAAGAGTACTGATTTTTCCAAGCTCTCCCTCATAGACGCTCTATAATCACCGATTTGAAGTCTCGCTTGACTGAAAGCGCTCTCCGATGCCACTGTTGAATCTTGAATACTTAAAATATCTCGAGTCATCCTTGAAAGAACTGGATAGTTTTTTTCTTTGTCCTTCTACCATTCCAAAATATTGAAGGTGCCGTCGGGATTCTCTGTTTCAAGTCCCTGCGACAAATAAACTTGAAGCTCATTTAGTTGTGAACTATCACCAATATTATCACCTCGAGAACCCATGAACCCCGTCCAAGAACTAAGTGCTTTTAGTCCCGCAGATCTTTTAGATGACTACGAGCTAGACGAGGTAGGAGTTGGAACATTTGGTCTAGCATGATCTAATGCAACTTTATAAGCATTATAAATTGTTTGAGCATTTATTTTAATTGAGGCATTTATTTATACGTTGCGCTTATTGGGTTTCTATATTCATATGCAACAACTAAACTTTCATATAAGTAATTCCATCTAGTCGGACAAGGCTTAGGAACCTTTCTTTCTCTAAGGCCAAATTCATCGCATTTTTTATAATATTCTCTAACTCTACTTCTACGGTTTGAATAAAAAAGCCAATGAAGAGCGAATTTAACAGACATGTCTATTTCACCGAGCCTCTCTCCGAGACAGTGTCCAGATCGTTACGCCTTTTGTGCGGGTCGGAACTTACCCGACAAGGAATTTCGCTACCTATGATTCCATACCAGGAAAATTTTCAAATTCCTTTTCGGTATTCATCTATTGTATTATCATGCAAATAGGGGGCAAGAAAACTCTATGGAAAGATGGTCCACGAAATAATTTGATCTATGGACAACATCATTGTGGTAAAGATCGTAATGCCAGAGGAATCATTACCGCAAGGCATAGAGGGGGAGGTCATAAGTGTCTATACCGTAAAATCGATTTTCGACGGAATGAAATTTGCAATTTCAGCATTTAAAGTTTTCAGACCATCACCAACGATTAAATGTAAATATGACAAATTCATCTAATAGGAAAAATATTACTAAATGCAGAACTTAGTGAAGTTGTAAGAAAGCCTATAGCATTAGTGTTACTAGAAGCATTATCCATTGAAACTGACATTATTTTATCTCTAATGCAAAAATATCTACAAATATCATGTGTGACTTGAAGTAATTATTCTATAAGCAATAATGCGCTTTTGCATTATCCATTCCAATCAATCTAATGAGTGGTAACAGTAAGATAATCACAGTCATTAGACTCCTACCAATATCAGTAGTAATAGAGACGCGATTACTAATATGAGTAAATAAATAGCGCAAATATTGTTCATATTCATGTTTATATTTATAAATATCAGCCTTTACGATTGTGCGAGGTCATCCTTTATAAGTAGGATTAAAAATTCTTCTAATATAATGGACAAAGTGAGGGTTAGAGGGAAAACTATATGGTAAGCACATAACAGTAACCATTTTTGCCAATTCTTCACGATCTTTATTTGGATCGTAATACAAAATGCCACCGGTAACAGTGTTAATTCTCGGTTGAACTAGATTTGAACCGGTACTAGGGTTAACTTGAGTACCTACACTTGTTCCCTCTTGCCTAGCTTTCATTTGAAGTAATCTAGCTTAGGGTGTTTCATTATGTGTCTGGTCAAACTACCTGTACCGTCACGGTCTCCAGTAAATTTATGAGACATCAAGAGTCCACAAGTTTTACACTTAGCTTTATTTTAATCTCTTAGTTGAGTAAAAAAGTGCCAAGCAAGAGATGTTTCGGACCGTTTAGAAGGTTTTTTATTAAAAGTAGGGGTTACTACAGGAGGGCCAGCCGGGGCATCATTTGGATTATTATCAGTTTGGTTAGCAACAGGACTAGTAGGTGTATCATCTAAATCCAGTTGCGTTTCATCTAAATCAACATTTTCCTCATCATTTTCATCTNGATTATTATCAGTTTGGTTAACAAGAGGACTAGTAGGTGTATCATCTAAATCGGGTTGATTTTCATCTAAATCATCATTTTCCTCATCATTTTCATCGATAGTTGGATTACCATAAAGAGCATTCATATATTCATCATTTAATTGTGAACCTGATGTAAGATCATGTATAAATTGACTATCGGTAAATTGAAAATAAAGGTTATCATTATCAAGAATAACATGTGGATGAAGACGCGTAACATGTCTGAGTCGGGGAGCCGGGGGAGGAGTAGTAGCTTGGCCACTAGATTCACCAATTTTAGATTTTCCCTTTCCCTTACCACCAAACAATTTTTTTAAAAGTCAAGTCCATATTAATTATAAGGAAAAATAAATTAAACAAACAAAACTATAATATTAAAACTTATGAGTTGGAACGAGTTTACCGAATTGACGAACAACTTCTTCAAAATTGTATAATGTTGAAGACTTGAATACTTCAATTCACAAACTTCACAATTTTTCACAAATTACAATAATAATATAAGCAATTATAGAAGAAAATTAGAGAGAGATTGATGATTTTGTGAGTAAAAATGAAAGAATGAGGGGTATTTATAGTTGAGAATATGAAAAAAGTATAGCTATAAAAAGTTTGGGGGCCAAATGGTTATTTTTAAAAATGCCCAAATGGCTAAATTAAATTGCCAATGGCTAGATTTTAAAATTAAGACTGTTGGTTATTTTTTAAATTAAAAAAAAAACTAAAATAAAGAGACGTTGGGCCCGTATGGCCCGTTTGAACCGGCCCAACCCGCCTGCCGGTCTCGGGCTCACGGTTCCAAACCAAAGGCCCACCCCATATGGGCTCTGAGGCTCGCCAAGACCGGACCCGCCACGGGCCGGCCCTTTTAACCCACAAGCCCACATGGGCCGCGAGCCCGGTCCGGTCCCGGGTAAGGCCCGACCCACCTGCCAGCCTTACCCTCACGCGCCTCCACGCGTCACCAGAACCAGGGTTCCGACGAGCTACAATAACCTTTCTGGCACGTATGGGTCATTCCGGTCACTTTTTGACAAAACTTCTTCAGGACAACTTACTCGTTTAGTGATTCCGAGCTTATCCATATAAATTACATCACATTCTGACAACTTTTATTTTTTCCGGCGTGAACAATAAATTCCAGAAAAGTTTTTTGTTTTCTGATGGTGTTTTAGAACCTATTTTGTAGTGTGAAATTCGACTTAGTCTCACTATTTTCAATTTTTTTCTGGCGACGCGCGCGGTCAATTTCTGTTTATCAGAAACCACCTGGTTTGGTTGCTCAGGGGGAGTCTAATGACCTTATATGTCGAATGATCAGCTTGCAGATGTTTTCACCAAGTCCCTCCCTGGTCCTTGTATTACTTACATATGTAACAAGCTCGGTATATATGATTTGTATGCACTGGCTTGAGGGGGAGTGTTAGATAGTTATGTGTAAATAGTCTCAGTCCCAAATGTTTTAGGAGTAGAATATGTCCTAGTCCCATATGTAGTAGGAGTATAATATGTCCTGGTCATATATGTAGTAGGAGTAGACTATGTATTATATATATGGCTCATTATGTCATTGTTAAAAATATAGATTTTTCGCCAGTACATTCTCACAGTATAACACAAGGTTTAATTTATTTTTTTCCATTTTGGTACTTATGTATAAACTATAAACGTAATCTAGATGTATCCTGATACTAACAAATAGAAGCTACAACATGAAAGATCGGTAAATGGTAATTAATGAACCAAGTTAAATTTGTTAACTCTCAAATGAATGTAGCTCATTTGATTTCATTTTATTTTTAATAAATCTGGGATACGATGTATTAAACAAAGTTTTGCTTAATATTATATACGCATATCTAGATCAATCTATAAATCGTTTAGTATACAAACACTGATGATATATTTGCCATTTTGGACACTACAGTATCAAATTTAAAATGTACTATATAGATCAGCTTTTGTTCCCATTTCCATTTTATGCTTTGCTTGTCTTTAAGGTTTAGCGAGTTCTACTCTAAAATTATTATATAAACTTAAAAAGCAATTACATGTTAACCTTTATAATTAGTAGAATTATTTTAGTAACTTGAATATAATGGTAAATTTACTTGCTGTAACAAGTTAAATTATATGGAAAATTTAAAAAATATTTACACTGTCAATGCATATAAATCAAATTGAATATAATCTAGGCCAAATACATAGACAGCCCATTAAACATGGCCCAATTTTTTATTTTGGCACTCTAAGACCTTATTTGTTTGCACTTAATGGAGGTCTGAATCTTAATCATCCAGATCTCAGACATTAAGTGTGTTTGTTTTTAAAGTTTGAATCTTAATTATTTAAATTTTAATCATTAAGTTTTTTTTTTTTTTACTTCACAGTCACTTAATGGGTATGAATAGGTCTGTATGATTAAGATTTATAACAGAGACTTAATTTCATTAAGATGATGTCACATATACATTATTAACTGTCGCAACCGCTTATCATTATAACCTACCACCATGCCGCTATCACCGCCATACTCAACCATCACCGCTACCCCACCACCACCACCTCCACTACTACTACACCACCATCTTTCTCAATCATAGCCGCCACCATTATCGGCCATCACCGTCCACTATTACCACCACTCTGACCACCATCATTCTCACCCACAAGCAACACTCATCCACACCCCATCACCATCAACAACCACAGCCGGCACTGCCCATCATTATAACCTACCACCACCCGCCCACCACCTTCCTCAGTCACAACTACTACCACCACCCGCCATTAATAACTATCACCAACAACCACCACCATCCTCAATCATAATCGCCACCACTACCAATCACTACTAGCTACTAGCATGAACCACCATCATCAACCAAAACTACCACCAACCACCGCCTCTAGTCGCCATTCACCCGTTAGCCATCACCACCAACAACTATCATATTTTAAAAAATTATATATTTTATTGATAGAATATTTTGTTTGAATTTTATGTTAATTAATTTTCAGATAAAGATAAATTTTATACATTCAGATGTTAAAAATCAAACAGTCTTAATTATTTCTATTCAGATATTAATATATTCAAATGTGTATTCATATTTAGATGTCCTAATCTTAATACACATCTTAATATTCAGATGCGTATTTAGATTCAGACGTTTTAATCTTAAAAAAAACAAATGAGGCCTAAATCAGTCTTGTTCCATTTTGGCCCTCCAACCCCATTTCTTATGTTCCACTTTAACACAAAAGTTGAAACCAGTAAAAAAAAATGTAGCGTGTGTATACACACAAATCTAGCGTGTAATAATATCCAATTAAATACTGCCACCTGGTTTTTTCATCCATGTCAAACGGGTCATGTATCCTATAACCGAACCCGACCCACTTTAATGTGTAAATTAAGACCGCTTCACTTTGACAAAAGCCCTACCCGACTAAATTAAGGCTCTCTATTCTGTGACTAATGCTCCTGTAAAAATCCCTAATCCAACATGATGAACCCGTCGATTTTTGATGGTTTCTTCATCATCTGAAGACGAGAATGAAATTTTCACCAACTATTTCTTCATATTCATCAACTATTTCTTCATATTCATCAACAATGAAAGACTGATTTAAAGAGTACTTTTGATTGTTGCTGGACTTAGAAGTAGCGAATGTTGTGGTTCTTGTATTGGTAAGTGTCGATTTGTCTATACATTGCTTTTTTTTTGTTGAGGTATATTGGGAAATTGATATAAAAGCTAGGGTTTTGTATTTCGAAAAACAGTGCGTGTATAATATTCTAATCGTGAATTTCTGCTCTTTTTTTCTTTTTCATATCAGATTAAATTCAAAAAATGTCAGAGGAATATATTATTGCCCGTTTCCACTATAGTGGAGCTTTTACCAAAGCGCCTGACTCGAAATACATTGGTGAGAGAGAAACGAAGGTAACTCCTATTGACAAAGACCACTTTTCTGTTGTCGAGTTGAGCAATTATATAAGGATATGGGGTACAAAACTATTGGGGGTTTCAATGTATTTAACTCTAATTCCAATGATTTTGCTCTGTTGGAAAATGACAATTAGATCTTAAATATTGCATCTCACCTTAAATATGGTGCTTTTCTTGATTTGTTTATTAGCCATGTTGGTTTGCTGGAAAAGGGGGTCCCATTTGGTTTTTTAACTAGGCCTGAGGTTGGTGACAATTTAATAAATAAGGGGTCTAGGAAAACATTAGATGGCTTAGACAATATAAATGCTCAACAAACTGCTGTAGAAAACCAACCTCACATTGAACATGCAGAAAACAACACATATTTGATTAGAGAGGAAGAAAACACTAATCTAGGAGATGACAATACTATTTTGCCTTCAGATCTAGAGAGTAGTGAATTTGAATTAGATGCTACACCTGAGGAGGAGGATAGTGAGTTAGACGATGAGTGTAGAGCCTTAAGGCAAGAAAGAAGAAGAAAAAACAATCAAAAACCAAAGAAACAGAGGAAGAATCCTACTCCAACACCAGAGGTTGAGTTAGGAGAGGCTGGAGCAGACAAAGGGTTTGATGACATTGAGAGGCCAAATAAAAGAGACAAGTATGCTGGAAGATTAAGGGGGATGAGGACTACTACATCAATTCAGATATTGGAAGTGATGATAGTAGAGATGAGTTGGATGTTCTAGCTGAAAGGGTTGTTGAATTACCAGCTAAAAGGAAGAGGAAAAAATTAAGGTTTGACACTGATTATAAAATAACTATATTTGAGTTTGATATGGTCTTTGAGAATGCTATGCAATTTAGGAAAGCAGTACAATCTTATGCTATAGAATACAAAGTTCAGCTCAAACTTAAGCCTAATGAGAAGCGCAGGATTAAAGTGTAAAAGTAAAAGGCAATGTACATGGGAGCTATACAAGCATCGACAGATATGCTGGTGACTTTATTGTGAAGAAATACCAACCAATTCACAAGTGCACTACCAAAAACAAAAACAAGTTGTGCACTTCCAAGTATATTGCACATAAATACAAAGACATGATCATATCCCAACCAAATATAAACTTTTAGGAAATTAAGGAGTGGGTTAGGGATCAGGAGGGGTTATATGTAGGAAGGACTATCTGTCATAGAGCTAAGTGTATGGTACTCAAGCAGTTCATGGGGAACTGGAAGTTGGAATTCTCCAGGTTGTGTGACTATGTTGATATCATTAAAAGCACAAATCCTGTAAGTTCTTGTTGGATCAAGATAGATAAAGATACTAAACCTGGAAAGAACTTGTTTGTGTATTTTTATGTGTGTTTTGATGCTCTTAAAAGAGGATGGTTAGAAGGTTGTAGGAAAATTATTGGATTTGATGGATGCTTCTTGAATGGGTTATGTAAAGGTGTGTTACTAGTAGTTGTTGGTAAAAATGAGAATAATCAAATATTTCCTATAGCTTGGGCTGTTGTTGACCAGGAGACAAAATACTCTTGGACTTGGTTCATTGAAAATCTGATTTCAGACTTGGACTTAGGAGATGGAGTTGGCTTAACAGTTATGTCAGATATGCAAAAGGTATTCTCTTTTAAATAATATGTTTCTATTTTTATAATGTAACTTTTCTGCATTTTATTGTTGAATAAAATTGCTATTTTCTTGTTTTGTAGGGTCTGGTTCCAACTATTACTGAGCTATTACCTAATGCAGAGCACAAAATATGTACTCGATATGTTTGGTCTAATTGGGCCAAAAACTGGAGAGGGGAAGAAAGCAGAATGCAATTCTGGAAATGTGCTAAGTCTTCATATGAAATAAAGTTCAAGGAAGAAATTGCAAACATAGCAAAACTTGGAAATAAGGAGATACGAAGATTTACTAACATATAACAAAGCATGATGGTGCATGGCTTACTTTTCTACATGTTCTAAATGTGATGTTGTTGAGAATAATATGTGTGAAACCTTTAATTCCTGGATAGTAGGACCAAGACATAAGTCAATTATTACTATGTTAGAGAAAATTAGACATAAAATTATGAATAGGCATGTTGATCTGAGGGGATTTGTTGAGACCTGGATAACATACATTTCACCAATGGAAAGGTTAATATTAGAAGAAAACAAAAAGGTTTCTAGGAAGTGTAAAGTGTTGTGGGATGGAGATTCTGAATTTGAAATAGGTAAAGGTGACAAAAGGTTTATTGTTGACTTAGTAAGAAGGACATGCACATGTAAAACTTGGCAGTGGAGAGGCATTCCATGTCCTCATGATGTTTGTGTCTTCTATCACTTAGACCAAGAACTAGAGAATAAAGTTGAGGATTGGTACAAACAGAATATTTTTGTAAAGGCTTACCAATATGTCATACAACCCATGCCTAATATGAAGATGTGGCATGAAACAAACAACCCATTTATTGAACCTCCTGAACCATAACCAATGCCATGAAGACCTAAAAGATGCAGGAGAAAGTCAAAGGATGAGCCAAAAAAGAAATATGGGAAGTTGTCAAAGAATGGGGTGAAAATGACTTGTTCAAAGTGTCATCAATTGGGCTACAACAGAACTTCTTGTTAATTAGCGGTAATTGTCACTTTATGTTATTTTATTTTTATTGATTTTGATGTGTAATTGACTATATTTTGTTGTTTTATAACCTGGATCCACTTATAAAAATCAACCAAGTCAACCAAGTCAACCATCTCAACCAATCCCACCAACTCCAGCTTGATCATTTCAAACTAGCAATCCACCTTCAATGTGTAATGACACATCCACAGTGAGAAGAAGTGGCTAAAATCAGTCTACTAGTATAGGCAGGGAAAGAGGTAGAGGTTTGTGACTTAAAAGGCTAAGGTCAGCAATAGATTTTGGAGTATATATAGACATTAGGAGTGAAAGAACAATTATCAATGTAAGCTTGAATTTGTATTACTTTGCTATGTTTTTTTTATCAATCTAAGTAGTGACTGATTTATATTATTTTGCAGCCCGGTATACTTTCTGAGAGAGTGATAACACCTGGAACTTACAAAGATATATCTGCAATAAATATAAATATTTGATTTAAGCCTCGCGGTCTCAAATGGAAGGGAAAAAATTCAGTAACAACTTCTCAATTGCAGCAGATGCGAGCAACAAGGAATATAGGCTTCTCAACAAAGTGTCACCTCTTCATCTTCATTTGTTTCGGCCCAAGGAAATGGAAACAACATGTAGTGTCTTCCTTCTGACAAAAACTTGTTTGGCACCATGTGAAGTGTTATGTTTTTTGCATCTTTGTAAGGTGTATTTTGGCAGCTTTGTGAAGTGTTATTTTTTCGTGTTTGGTATAGTTTCTGCAAAAAAACAGTTGTCAATTGTTATGGCTTTTTAGTTTGCCAAAAAACAGTGTTGGCATAAGTCATGAGAAGTGCTTCCAGTTAGGGATATGCCCGAGCAAAAAGATATTTGACAGTTTGTCAATTTAAACTTCTGTTGATCTTGTATGGCTTATACCATATCTCTGATTGTATCACCTACACTTTGGATTTGAGGGAATGCCGTTAGTGCTTACTTGCATATGTTTTTAGCAAAAAAACAGTTATTTTATTGTTTGTTCTGGGAATTTCTGGGATTGCCAAAAAACAGTATACACGCTGAAATACTGTTTTGGGTTGCCAAAAAATAGTATTGTTTGTTATGGTATTGTTTGTGCAAAAAACAATATTGTTTGTTTGGTATAGTTTCTGCAGAAAAACAGTATTGTCGAAATTCTGGACCGCACCCACTATCGAGTTGCTTGAAAGCAACAAACAAGCAATTTTGCAATTGATCAAATTGATTTATCACCAACTAATATGAACTTTTGAAACTTGAAAGGGCTCCACAATTACATCAATTTGCATATATTGACTCAAATTACATCAATAAAAATCGAGAAAACCTAGCCAATTTCATGCATGAACACAACAAGAAACACAACTAACTTCTTCCACCTAGTCAACTTTGCATCTCTTTCTTTTACTTTGTTTAGCAAACCATAAATAACCTTGTTCGCTTGAGCTGAAAGCTCATCATCATGCCATCTAAAGTAATTGCAGCCACGATGTAAGATACAAGAAAAAAAGCAAATAAATCAATGTAAACAGAGACAAGAAAATGAAAATATTAAAAATGAAATTCGAAAATGATTAACTTACTTTGCCAAATTTACACCCATAAAAGCGACGACCTGAATTTCTTGGTGTCCATGATACTTTTAGTTCAACTTGAAATCCACAACAACAAATATATATTCCATTGTGAGAAAATAATTTTCTTTGAGACATGAATTCACTTCAAATCTCAAGCTTAGATGAAATAAACCCACGACAAAGAAATCAGATTAAATATACGAACAATAAAATTGGATGCAAAAGTTTGAAGTTTTCTTGGATGGACAAGTATGAAATCGGCAAATTGGCCTTCAAACTTTGAAACTTTGAGAGTGAAGATGGGCAAAGTAAATGGAGGATTAAATATGGGGCCAAAATTTATATTGTTACAGTTGGAGAAGTAAATTTGGCCAAAAGAATCTCCCTCACATGCCTGCAAGGGTAAGGAAACTCACACACTGAATCTAGTAAGCTTTTGTGTTAAAGCGGAACGTAAAAAATGGGATTGGAGGGCCAAAATGGAACGAGACTGAGTTAGAGTGCCAAAATAAAAATCGAGCCAAGTTTAATGGGCTGTCAATATATTTGGCTTATAATCTATACGTGTATCAAAATAAACAAGGGGTATATATACATACATACGTACGTATATACGTACGTACGTATGTATGTATGTATGTATACACACACATTTTCAAGTACACTTTTAAAATACACATATAACTTTTCAAGTAAGCTAACTTCTTCATCCTAATAAGATAATCATGTTATAAGTAATTACTTTTTAAATTGTAATGTACGAGTTTAAATTCAAATAATGTCACGGTAATTACTTTCTAGTTCAATAACAAAACAACAAAAAATTTAGTATAACTCACAAGTAGGATCTGAAAAAGGTACTGTGTACGTATACTTTACTCTTACCTCGTAAACATTTTCGATAGACTCAATCAATATAGTTGTTAAAAAAAAAGATCCAAGCTGATTTACCCAAATTATTTTCGAATAATAAAAACTGTTTTATTAAATTGTATACTCCCCTTCAATTGTACTTGTACACATGGCGAACCCAAGTCAACAATTCAAAATCAGTATATACCATTTGTTTATTTAAAGCCCAAACGGCTAACAAAATTTTTCAATTTTTCATTTATTAATTTCTCAATTCTTGAAAAACCGCCTCTTAGCAGTTCAAAAAAAAAAATTCCCCCTTTTTGCTCTACCGCTCCAATTCTATCATCGCCACTTTTGCTCAGAACCCCTTTATCAAAGAGCAACTCAATTTCAAATCGAATTCAGATACTCTCATTATTCTTAGCTTTAGATTTATACTTTTATTTCACTGAATCTGTTGAAGTAAATGTCAACTGAAGAGGGTGAAAAAATGGATCTTGAAGTGAATAGTCTTATTGATTTCTCATCAGAAAATGACAATCTTATTGTAAATTCTTCTTCTCCTCTCCCTTCTTGGGGTCTTGAAGAATACCACCCATCTTCAGGTTCTTGTTCCTTCAATTTTATTTTATTTTTTCCATTTTTTTCTGTAATTTTTACTTTCTGATTCTTTATTTAGTTTGAAACTGTCGAATAAAAAAGTTGGTTTATTTTTTGGACAAGATCTGGGAAAAATGTGATTTTCTTACACCCTTTTCGCTGTTTAATGTGCTTTGCATGGAAAGATTGAATTCAATTTTTTATTTTTTGGTTTTTTCTAAACCTTATTTTACTTTCTGACAATTTACTTAGCAACTGTTGAACAAAAAAAATTGGGTTTTCTCACACCATTTGGGTGTTTGATTTGATTTCCTTAGAAAAAATGTGTGCAATTTTAGGAGTTTTAAGCTGATAGAAAAAGTTGCCTAAGTAGCTTGAGCTAATATATGTTTTCTTGGGGTTCATATGTTTGGGCTTAAATGGAGAAGTATTCATATAGTCGACCCCAACTTGTTTAGGACTGAGGCGTAATAATTGTTGTTGTTCATATATTTGGGCTTCATGCATGTTTATTCCTTTCACTTTTGAGGCCATTCTCGGGCTGAATAGAGCTTTAGACAGCTTTTCTGAGATTTTTAAAGTAGTGTTGTTGGAGGAAGATAGTCTGTGCTTTTTTTTAAAATCCTAGTTGATTGATAGCCTATGAATTAAAGAGCTCTCAGAATGCTACATTATTTCTTTGTTGTATTTGGTATATCTCTGAATCATAATTACTTAATGTTGGACCTGGACTTGACCAGCTCATTTAACTCATAAATGAAAAGGATGCCAACCTTTTGTGAAGTAGCAAGTGGAGATTGTTCCCGACAATCTTAACTGCTTGATTGACCTCTTCATAGTCCTTCCATTAAGGTTGGGGATGGCTGAAGCCAATCAGAAGTGCAAATTGCACAAGTGAAGCTGGTAAACGGACCACAGCGCAACAACTAGGACTTGTGTCGGAGGAGTTTTGAGCATGAGCTAACACTCCTGCAGCTGGATGAGTGGAAACCCATACATCTGGTTATTTGGGAGGGGGGGGGGGTATCCCGACCCTGCTGTAGTTATACTCGTGCAATGTTACTTGGCTCAACTCTATTTGGACCTTTCCTCGTATATGAGTCTGTGACTGAAAGAACTTAAAGAATTGCTAGTGTTATTGCTTCCCAATAGAGATTTTAGAGGTGGATATTTGTGTAACCTCAAAGAGTGGATATTTTTTCTGTTTCCTCCTTGGTTTCTATGGCAATTTATTAGAGCTAGAAGCAATTTTCGCTTATGTTACTTTTTTCATTTGGCAGAGGTACTAAGCTGCATCTGCATAGCCAATGTGGTACTTTTGTGTAAAGATCATTTTATTTTTGTGTTCAGCAAATCATGCTGAGGCTAGAATCTTGGTTTTTCAGGAGCTACTAATATTCAAGAGGAAATGGACATGGCTGGTAAATGTAACCGTGATGACCAGTTCCCCCAGCTGAATGAGTCAAAAGAGCCTGAAAAGGCTAGAAAAGGAAAGGTCAATTTACGCAAAAGTTTAGCTTGGGATAGTGCTTTCTTTACAGATGCAGGTAGTATACTTCTTATTCATTTATTTATGTGATCCTCTATTGTGAATTCAAACTTACAAACAACATATTCAGGTGTGCTTGATGCCGAGGAGTTGTCCAGCATTATTGAGGGAGGTGAAAAACACAAGTTACCTATGATTGAGGAGGATGTGCGGCAATCTGATGATTCAATCTCCACGTTGGAAAGTGATAATTTGACACTAGAACATATTGAAGCTGAGCTGTTTGGAGATATTAGAGCTTCAATCCAGAACCTAACCATTTCAAGTAGTGGGGATGTATCTACAAAGACAGATAGTGGAGCTACTTCTTGTAAGTTAGTAGCTGTGTAAAATTGGTCATGTTTATGGAACTGCTTCATTATATTGCATGAAAAAACAAAAAAAAAGACACCTAGTGTGATATTCCCCTTCATTTTGCGAATTCTCAACACGCAACCCCCTCGGCCCCCCAACCACCACAAACCCCACCCACCCACCCATACACACACCCCTTTTTCGTGCCAACCGTGAAATTGTGTGTCTATTAAATGGCCCCTTTAAGTTGTCCACAATCAATCAAACACCTCAACTGAGCCCTTTATCATTTAGACACTTCAAGTGTCTTTTAAGTAGATGAAGTAAACACATATTGATGATGTGGCATATTCGTTTTTGCCAACAAAATTTTGAGCGCGTGAATAAAAGTTTTCAGCCTAACTATTTTTTTTCTTTGGAAAAAACCGAGAAACAACAGCTTAGTCTATGGGGTTAATGATCGTTTTGCAATCATTCAAGAAAAGATGCATATTGCTAACAAATTAAAAAAAGATGCATATTGCCTGCAAATTATTCCAATCTAATGTTAACTTTTTACAGCTGTGAAGAAAGTGGACCTTACTTCAAAAGATAGGGTAAGTTCTAGATAATTTTGTAAAGGTGACATCTGAAATTTTAGTCACTTCTCTATAGTTCTCAACTAATATGGTCTATATTCTCAAATGTTAGATGAAGCCAAAAGTTGCTTCAAAAAGAATCATTGGAGCACAAGCCGGGATACCAAAAAGTCAGCCAAAACAAATTACTGGAACACAAAGATTGGGAGGGTTGAAGCAGGATAAGACACAAGTCACACAGGCATGTAATTTGTCTTTAAAGTTTCATTTCTGTTACCTATATCTACAGTTATATTTTAGCGCCGATATCTGATTGAGAAATTGCAGCTCATACTGATATTTGTTTTTTTTGTTAGGTTTACATCTCTTATAAAACTTCCTAGTTTTCATTTCTATTAGCCAGTTCAAACAAATTCCTTATAGTGTGGATTGATTGTTAGGTTTAGACATATTGTTTGTTTCCATATTTTCATTTCTATAGGCAGCTCAAAGAAATTCCTTACTTTTAGAGAAAAAATCGCCGCTCTTCTCTAAATTAACCTTTTCCGAGTCCGGTAGCAGTAGGCTTTTAAATTATTGGTCAAAAAGGCTAAGCAGATGTTTTCTCTCATTTGTTTGATTAGCGAAAGAACTTGGACTTCTGATATTTTACTGACAGTCTTATGTTGTGTAATGCAGTCCATCACTAGAACTATAGATGGAGCACCATTAAGGCCTCCAAAAATTAGCACAAAGTTGCAACCTGTTTCTGCAGGTGTAACCAAAAGGGCTTCTTTGGATATCTCACGTGTCAAAATTGATAATAACAGCACGAAAACTAGTACAGGTAAGCGGTAAAAGAATTTGTCTAAATTTACATTGATGGCATGTAAATATTTTTCAGCAGCTTTTCTGACCATGATGGTTTAACGGGCAATTACAGCTTCTGTTAGAGGTGGTGCTCAGACGCCAAAAGCATCTGCCTCAAATAATGCTAGTAGGGTGTTACCGAGACCTGCTATGTCTATGAAGCCCCCTTCTGTCGGCTCTTCAGCTGCAATGAGAATACCTTCGACAAGATCTTCAAGTGATAGCTCTGGAAGTACTTCATCGAACAAGACAGCTAAATCTTCAATTCCTGCAGCAAGGAGAAAGGTGGATAGCAGCAAACCTACTGCGCAACCTTCTGCAAGTGCAAAACTCAAAACCCCTTCAAAAGCTGCATTGAAGAGTAAAGTACCGTCTGGGAATTCTGCCGTCTCAGCTTATCTGATGTCCTCTAAGATCAACTCATGCATATCGCCTGCTAGTTCTATTAGTGAGTGGTCTTCAGCATCATCGTCATCTTCTGCTGCCATGAACCTAAGGTCAAGCAATTTAAGGACTAGCCTTGAGACCAGCTCTTGCAGATCATTTGACAGTGACACCTCAACTTTGGATCTGAAGAATCATTTAAGTGATCAGACCTCAAATAAGCCCGAAATTGTGGGAACACCTTTAACTAGAGGAAGTTTACAGCAAGCAGGCACAATTTCTCGTCCGACCTCTATGAAACCAACGGGACTGCGCATGCCATCTCCGAAGATGGGTTACTTTGATGGGGTTAGTTTAGTCTTCTATTTCTATGGTTTTATTTTCATGTCCTTCAATAAGAAATAAGTTACGTGATGACAACATGTAGTATAATGATGATAAGATCATTACCAAGTGGAAAGAAAATTTCTTAAGTTAAATTGATTCTCATGCAGGTGAAGGCAGTCCATACTCCTAATGGTTCTCATTCCAGTTTGTCTACTGCGCTTCCCAAGACTGAAGTTACTATCTGTAGCCCAAAAGGAAATTCAAACATGAAAGCTAAGAGTATAAAAGTTCCATTTAGGGCAAACAGAAAGCTCGAAACTCTGAAGCCCCTCTCTCCTGCATCTTCTTTGGACAAGTCAAATGTTTCTTCTGCACTGCCCAAGACTGAAGCTCCCATTGGTAGTCCAAAAAGAAACTCAAACACGAAAACTAAGAGTGTAAAAGTTCCAGTTAGGGCAAATAGAAGGCCTGAAAATCTGAAGCACCTCTCTCCGGTATCCTCTACAGACAAGTCAAATGTTTCAGATAATTACTCTGGTGCTCCAAGTGATATTACTCTTATTCCTGAGTTACCTGAGTTATCTGTTGAAGTTCATCATGAAATAAGTGAAGCAAATACTTCGAAAAATATTGATATGGTGGCCGAAGAAGCTGATCCATTCAAAAACATTCGAAGTGCTGGTTTGGTTGCTTCTGAGAGTGAAAACCAAGGTGCGGTGGGCAGTGATGCAGGTGCTAGTTTGGTTGCAACTAAGAATGAAAATGAAGGCGTGGCTGGCAACGATGCAGGTGCTAGTGTGGTTGCAACTAAGAGTCAAAATCAAGGCGTGGCCGGCAACGATGCAGGCGATAGTTTGGTTGCAACTAAGAGTGAAAACCAAGGCGTGGTGGGCAATGACACATGTGCTAGTTTGGTTGCAATTAAGAGTGAAAACCAAGGCATAGCAAGTACTTTGAACAATAAGGAAGTGTTGGCCGAAGGACCTGATACAGTTGAACACGCTGCAGCTGATGGTTTGGTTGGAATTAAGAGTGAGAACCACGTCATTGTGAGCAATGATACAGTTGTGATTGAGAGTGGAAACCAAACAGCAAGTACCTTGAACAATGAGGAAGTTGTGCCTGAACGACCTGATACAGTGGAACACGTTGCAGGTGATGATTTGGTTGCAATTAATAGTGAAAACCAAGTCATTGCAAACAATGATATGGATGTGATTAAGAGTGAAAACCAAAGATTAGCAAATTCTTCGAATGATAAGGAAGTTGTGGCTGAAGGACCTGATTCAGTTGAACACGTTCCAGGTGATGGTTTGGTTGCACTTAAGAGTGAAAACCAAGGCATGGCGAACAATGATGTGGATGTGATTAAGAGTGAAAACCAAAGCGTAGCAAATTCTTCGAAAGATAAGGAAGTTGTGGCTGAAGGACCTGGTTCAGTTGAACACGTTGCAGCTGATGGTTTGGTTGGAATTAAGAGTGAGAACCAAGTCATTGCAAACAATGATATGGATGTGATTAAGAGTGAAAACCAAAGATTAGCAAATTCTTCGAATGATAAGGAAGTTGTGGCTGAAGGACCTGATTCAGTTGAACACGTTCCAGGTGATGGTTTGGTTGCACTTAAGAGTGAAGACCAAGTCACGGCGAACAATGATGTGGATGTGATTACGAGTGAAAACCAAAGATTAGCACAGTTTTCGAAAGATAAGGAAGTTTTGACTGAAGGACCTGATTCAGTTGAACACGTTGCAGGTGATGGTTTGGTTGCAACTAAAGGTGAAAACCAAGGACGTGATTCAGTTGAACACGTTCCAAGTGATGATTTGGTTGTGATTACAAGTGAAAGCCAAAGTGGTTTGAACAGTGATATGGTTGCTGGTTTGGTTGTAACTAAAAGTGAAAACCAAGGCGTTATGGAAAACGAAATGAACTTGGGCACTACTGACATCAAGATTGCCGAAGTTGTTTCAGATGAAAAAGATTCCATTGATGAAAATATTAGATGGTGTCAAACAGTTGATGGAGATGGAGTAGGTGTTCAGTGCTATCTTAACTATAATTCTGATGTGCTCAGCCAGAAGAATGAGATGAACTCGGAGGATAATTTAAATGGTGACTTCAAAAATACCAAGATTGATCAAGTTGAGGACTCAACTATCAAGGGTCCTGAAACAATGCCACCATGCCAAACAGGGGATGAAGGCAGAGTAGATGTCGAGGATGATTTGAATACTCTCAAGAAAACAAACTTTTACCAACTAAAGAGTCAGGTTGAAGAAGTCAGTACAACCCCATTTAGTGACAAGGTTGAATCTCTAATGAATAAGTTGGCCTATTTGTCACTAAATACCCCTGACATAGCAGCTAGAAGGACGCCATTCGCTATCAAGAATTCGTCCGTTGATTGTCTTGATTTTTCTGAAGAAGCTGTCCAGTTAGTTGGGAAGACTGCTTTAGATCTTTCTTCTTTAGAAATTGATCACAAAGAAAACAACAATTTATGAGGATGGCCGAGCATGCTTTCATTGCAAGGTAAAAAGATCTGTTTCGATTCTAATATTGCCACTTTACATTAGTCTGAGAAGTGCATCTTTATCATGAAAAGATCTTTCATTTCTGCCAAATGTGGTCTAATCTGAATCTTTTAACCTATTCTGCTTCTTATAATAATGCATTAATGGGAGCTAATTGTGTGTGAACTTTGATTTTCAAAGATGGCTAGGCTTCAAGAACAAGAAGGCTAGTTTCAGCAGGCGGCAAAGGCATCACTATTGTATAGCACTTGAGGAAGGCTTATCTGATGCATGATTCTGCTGCTTTCAGCTAAGATCAAGATTTTTGAGAACATATCTTTTTTGATGTTCAAGTACTGATTTATGTCACAAATACATTTACATAAATGTAAAACCTAGAAGTCTTTTCTAGTCAGATTTGCAATCAATCTCACAAGTTGCAATTGTCTTAGTGTTAAAAAGTGTTGCAGAGAATTATATCCTTAAAGTTTTCATTATCCACTTCAAAAGGAAATAAGTTGGCATTTCTTTATTTCAAGAGTTAAAAGATTCTATGTTTGAATTCATACTTAAAATTAAAAAGATTGATTCTCGAAATCCGAACTATGCGACGTAAATCTAGACAGAGGGGTATATGCTATTAATTCCAAGTCAAATTCAGATGTGCTTCTTTCTTGTTACTTTGTAGTTTGAACTAGCTAGCTACTTGATGCATCAAATTTGGCCAATTAGTCAGAAAACATTAAAATTTTGGGTTTTTAGTCACAATAAATATAAATTAATTTATCCTTTTTAGTCACATTCATATTCTACAATTTTTCTTTTTTGAGTAGTGCTGTATTAGAATTAAACTATACGCCTTTGGATCAAAGTATTCTTAAATAAAACAAAATCCTTCAGACTGCTTCGTTAGGGATCTACCACTGCACATTACATAACGTGGTGCCGGTTCTTCTGCAGCCAAATGCGACGATTAATTTTGAGAAGCATGTATCTTATAATAATGTTTACTGTAAAATTCGGATAATAATTAAACTTATATTGTGGTTTTAAATATATGTGATTTCGCCCAATATCAATTGATAAATGAGAAAGTAAATGACTGAATTAAACTGTAAATAAATCAAACCAGTATGTAAGCTGAGCCTCGACCTCGACCTCGAAATGATGTATTCTCGAGGTGACAGTAGTACAAGAACGATAAGATAAGATAAGATAATTCTGATGAACAATAAGCAGAACGATAAGCAAGAAAGTAATAATTGTATAGCTTTTTCTCAGTGAACAATGATCCATACAAATGACTGGAATTCCCCTTTATATAGTGGATGAATCCTAATTATGGTATACTTCTAATTACAGAAGAAAATCGTTTAAACAGTTGATTAACCGCTACTGATTTGATCCGTTCCGAGATTCACGCTACGATCCTCGACCAATCGCGGATATCTCGCTCTTTCCGTTACTAAGCTATCCCGACATTACTCGAAGTCTATCTCTTCTATCTTCGATTGATACCGTCCTCGATCTAGAAATAGGCTTCAATTTCGGACTCAATGTCTCATCTCTTCGATGTAACATCCCAGTCTCGATCAAACAGTGAAATAGCCCCGATTTCTACCGTATACAGATAGTCCCCTCGTTTCTTAGAATATAATGACAAGAAACAAATTAAGCCTCGATTTTTCTATGACCTTGATGGACAGTGATGTCATCCTTGTGACGTAAGCGATAGAAGTGACCGAAACGTCCTGTCGGTACAGTTCCCCAAATCATTAATGCGCGTCAGTGGGCGGTCGGCCACTAGTGCCGTTGAACCGTCACGTAAATCTATAAATATGGCTTCTTTTTGTTGAACCAAACTTTACCTTCATCTTCATCAGTTCTTTAAAGCTTTTAACTCTCTCAATCTCTTCTCTTTCATTACTTCATCTCCGCTAGTTTCGAACCACCAGAACTTACTACTTTCCTCTTTCTTCAACTCATATAATTGCGAAAGGAAAAAGCTTCCTCTTACTCTTCATGGCCGGCCGGTGGTAGAACGCCAGTGGAACCGCTTCCTGAGGAGTGCGTTCCCGGTCCGTGCATTCTTAAATCTGACTTTAAAATCGAGAACCCTCCATCGATCACTGGATGATGCAAGCACGTATCGAGGTATATCTTCTCGATAACCGTGGGTTACCTCGAGAGTATAAAAAGGTATTGCAACTGGGGAACAAAGTTGTAGAGATCCCTTCTCATGAAGAAAGCATTACTACCCACGTGAAATGGTATCTAAGTGTTTACACTTATCCTTTCACGTTGGGCACCCTCGATCCAGTCATCATTGACTTCTGCCGTCAATATCAGGTGACTCTAGGCCAAATACATCCTTTTTTTGGGCGTATTTTGATCATGCTCTAGTTATTCACCAGCAAACCTGAGGGGTTGTCGTTCACCCTCGATCATCTCATCAGGTTATACAACCCTCGAATATTTTGAGGGTTGATCAAACTGCAACATCGAGCGACCAAGGCGTTGTTCTCGAGTATCGACGAGGACAAGGACCGAGGGTGGATGGGTCGGTTCGTTCGGGTGAGGACTTGTGAACTTATCCCGAAGGAGAAAATGTTATTTCCCGAGAAATGGAACCCGAGGCGTAAGTAGCACTCTACTTGTTAATTTCCGTGTTTTCATTTTCTGCTTCATTTAACATCCTCCTTCGTCATGCAGCGGTTGCTTGGATGCCTTGAGCAGTCCATGACCTCAAGGACTGGGTTCGAAAGTTGGCTTCGACTTCTACCTATGTCGTGTGTTGTTGGCGTGACTTGGAAAAAGGCCGATGGGATGCAAAGAACCATGGTAAGTTTTCCTTTTCTCATACCTGATGTATTGACTGAACTTATTTTTACTTACTCAGTCCTTTCTTGTGCAGGCTTGAACAAGCATGTAGTTTTGAGGCCTCCTAACAGTGAGGAAGAGGCTATGGCCCCAGCTCCGAAGCTGGGGAAGGATAATAAGAGAAAGAGGACCTCGACATCCGAGGACCCTAAACCCAAAAATGCAGCAACTCAGAAACCAAAGTGGGAAGTCATTCCTCTAACAATGGAGTCAGTCCAAAGGCTGAGAGAAGAAGAAGAAGATGATGAAAATGATGGCGGTGACTCGCCGCTGGTAACCCGAGTAAGGAAGACTGCCGAGACCGCCAAGGCATCTAAACCAGTGGTGGTTGACGAGGCTTTGCCTCGTGCTGAAGAAGTTTCGGTCAAGGTCCCCGAATCACCTGAGGTCGAGGTTATCCCTCGTCCAACAATAAACATACCAGATGGGGCTGGTTCCGAGACCCCAGAGCAAACAGAGTGCACCGAGCGACTCGCTTAGGGCAGTGATAGCAGGTCACTCACCCTCTCTCTCGGCCTTTTCTGAGGATTCCATAAGGGATGCTCGAGCCATAAGGACTCCTAAAATAGGTGTAGCCCCGGTGAGGAGGATCTGTTTTGGGATTTCTTTACCGGGATTGATGATGCCTCTGATCTCAATGACGCATCTAGCCTCTTCGAAGAGGCCCAACGCCTTATGAGCCGAGTGAGTATTAATTTTGCTGATGTAGTTTTCTTTCACTTTTTCCTTCTTGCTGTCTAAATCTTATACGGGCTTTCTCTAAGTCTCGGTCCGACTTAAGCCAATGTGAGGTCGATCTCCAAAGGTTTCTGGAGAAGAATGCTCTCAAGATTCTCTGTGGGTAGAAGTACGAGAAGATCAGGGACCTCCAAGCCGATTTGGCCCGAGCCCGTAAGGAGGAAACCAAGCTGAACGAGCAGGTAACAATTCTCTTGAAAAAATAGGGGCTCGATTCGAAGGTGGAAAATAACGCTTCAATTTCACAGTTGCAGCAAAAGGTTGAGAAGATCGAGCTATTCCGGAAGGAGGTCGATCAAGCAAAAGTTGACTGCTATAAGTGGAAGGAAGGCATGTACCACTTTGCTGCGGAGAAAGAGTCCTCCTTGGCTCAATTGTCATCGGCCAAAGTCCAGCTTCGAAATGCTAGGGAGAAGTGCTCGGTTCAGGACAAAAGGATCGAGGAGATCGAGTTTGGACTCGCTAAGTCCCAAGTTGAGGCCGAAAAGGCAAAGGCCGAGGCTGACAAGTCGGTAGCCATATATCTGGCTGATGCCGAGGCTTCTCAAGCACAACTGAGGGAGGATACTGATCGAGCACAATGGACTGCTGAGTTGGAAAAATGCAAATCTCGGAGAGAGACCCTCAGGGAGATTGATGCTCGAGGTTTCGACCTTTCTGAGGAGATAGCTCAGGCAAACATGCATGAAGCCGATGCCAAGCTATTGAACTCTTCTGACGATGACGATGACGATGGCGATGGCGATGAAGGCAACAAGAGCGGGTCCGATAATGGTGAGTGGCCCGAGGAGGAGGTTTCCCCCGAGGAAGGAGTCACTCCCAAGCATAACTATGGCTCTTGTATTTTTTATTTTATTTTGTGTAGGACCCTTGTCGGTCCTTTGAAAATACCCTTGTTTATACATGAAAATATTTCCTTTCTTGAACTCCGTCTCAATTTTTGCCTTGTGATAATTTCAAATCTGTTTTTGTGCCTTCTAAAATTTTGACATACTTTATGCCTTGCGAATAATATGCTTAAACCTTCGATTTGGGCAACTTGGTTGAAGCCACGCTAATACTGTTTTTGTAGTCGAGTGAGTTTTACTCGAACTCGAAGTAATATAACCCTTAGGTTTGAATTGAACGAGAATGGGCTTTCGAACTGTAGTCGAGTGAGTTTTTACTCGAACTCGAAGTAGTAAAACCCTTAGGTTTGAATTGAGTGATAACGGATTATCGAACTCTAAAATGTAATGACCCTTAGGCTCTTTGAATCGGGCCGATATGTCCTCAAAAGAATGGATTTTCCCCTTTTCGGCTTAAAGATTTTATATATAAGAATTTTGTTATGCCTTAGCATGAATTTTTTACCCATTGGTTTTTTTTGGGGGGTTTAATATTGATCGAAGCCCTTTGCTTCTTATACATTAGCACAAAATTGTATTTAAACAATTCGATACCACTTAAAGTTTTTTGAGGGCTGATATTATCAAAGCCTTTTTATTATTTTGCCGAGAGTAGACTTTTTAAACCGGTTTTCAAAGAATTCTAAGGCTTGTTTTTATCGTGGGATTCAGACGTCTCCGAGCCGCGTTAGTTTGGCTGTAGCCTTTGGGTATGCCTCTTGGGCTTTTTTTTCCAATAACACTTGCTCAAAGTGTTAATCCCCGAATATGGTGGCCTTGGCCTAAAAAATCGAGGGTTGCCTCTTTGAGGTCTTACGGTTTCGAAGTTAGATAGTTCGAACATGTTGATTTTTGACGGCAGTCCCCGAGTATGGGGTTGATTGTTCGAGTTGTAGTTGTACTTGGCCCTTGAGCCAGTTTTCACAAGAAATCATAAATACGAAACTTGTAAAGTAGAAATTTTTATTAAGACACAAGATATATGGTAAGGAAAAGTAATTCTTTCAATAGTTCATACATGCGTACATGTTTTTTCATTAGGGCTCGAGTAATCTATACGGACATGGTTCATTCGACCATTTGGCCTATCACAAAGTTTTCTTATCGATACTCTGTTAACATGAAGTATTTTCCTTGAAAATATAACAATCCGAGGGTGATTCCCCTCAGTATTCGAGGTTGATTGTAAAGAAACCTCGGATACTCTAAATCAACACGAACAATTGTTGTCTCGTTAAAAACCTTGCCGGAAAAACTCATTTGGGATAAAAATCGGTCGAAGGGAAAAAGACTGCAACGTGTGCTTTAAGATTCTAATATCTTCCTGCTTGAAGAGGAATTCAATACCTTTGCTTGAACACCTGAAAATAAGTTAGAGTAGCATGTAAATAAAAAAGGAGAAGGTCATAAATTAATAATAATATCGTTTGAGGAGTGCGGTGTTCCCAATTATTTGGTAGTTTCTCGCCGTCTATCGTGCCAAGCTTTTATGATCCCTTTCCGACGATATCGAGGACTTGATACGGTTCTTCCCAATTTGGGCCAAGTTTTCCTTCGTTAGGGTCTCGAGTGTTGAGGGTGACTTTACTCAGAACCAAGTCCTCGATTCTGAAGTGGCATAGGTTGGCCCTTCGATTATAATACCTTTCAATGTGTTGTTTTTGCACGGCCATTCGAACGAGGGCGACTTCTCCTTTTTCATCTAGTAGTTCGAGGCTCGTACTCATAGCTTCGTGATTTGAATCTTCCGTTGTGTATCAAAATCTGGCGCTGGGTTCCCCTACTTCGACTGGGATCAAGGCTTCGGCGCCATATACTAGGGGGAAAGGTGTTTCCCCCGTACTGGAATTTATGTTGTTAGATATGCCCAAAGGACTTCGGGTAGAATTTCTCTCCATTTTCCCTTGGCGTCATTCAATCTCTTTTTTAGATTTTGAATGATGGTCTTGTTTGTTGATTGGGCCTGTCCGTTTCCGTTGGGGTGATAAGGTGTCAATAAGATCCTCTTTATTTTGTGATCTTCGAGAAACTTTGTAATTTTGCTGCCAATGAACTGTTTTCCGTTGTCGCATACTATCTCGGCAGGTATCTCGAATCGACATATGATGTGATCCCAAATGAAGTCTATAACTTCCTTTTATCTCACTTTTTTGAAGGCTTGTTCTTCAACCCACTTAGAGAAATAGTCAGTCATAAACAAAATGAATTTAGCTTTACCTGGGGCCGATGGCAGAGGGCCGACGATGTCCATTCCCCATTTCATGAATGGCCATGGGGATAAGACTGAATGAAGTTGTTCTCCGGGTTAGTGGATCATTGGTGAATAACTTTGGCACTTATCACATTTACTAACAAATTCTTTAATGTCTTTCTCCATACTGGACCAATAGTACCATGCTCTGATGATTTTGTGAACTAGTGATTCGGCACCGGAGTGGTTCCCGCAAGTACCCTCGTGAACTTCTCGTAGGACATAATCGGTGTCTCCCGATCCCAGGCATAATGCTAACGATCCATTGAACATCCTCTTGTATAATGTTCCATCCTCAGCTAATGTGAATCGAGCAGCTTTTGTTCGTAGAATCCTTGATTCCTTAGTGTCCGACAAGAACTTTCCATTTTTCAAATACTCAATATATTTATTCCTCCAATCCTAGGTTAGGCTCGTGGAGTTTATTTCGGGGGCTTCTTCGACCACTGACTTCGAGATTTGAACGACAGTCCCCGAACTGATTTCTTCGTCCTCGACTGATGATCCCAGATTCGCAAGGTCATCAACCTCGCTATTCTTTTCTCGAGGTACATGCTGCAAAGTGCATTCCTTAAAACGATGTAATGTCACCTGCAATTTATCCAAATACCTTTGCATTCTATCCTCTCGAACCTCGAAGGTTCTGTTTACTTTACCTCCAACTGCATTTGGCTTCAATGACCTTTGCTCCCAAGCTCTTAGCTAGTTCGGGACCTGGAATCATGGCCTCATACTTGGCCTCATTGTTAGTCAATTTAGAAGTTTTTGCAGATTGCCTAATTGTGCTTCCCGTGGGCGGCTTCAAAATGATGCCTAGCTCGGACCCTTTCACATTCGAAGCACCGTCTGTAAAAAAGGTCCACACCCCCGATGATGTGCCTGACTTTATCAAAAGTTCTTTTTTCGACTTCGGGTACGAGGGCTGGTGTGAAGTCGGCCACGAAGTCTGCTAAAATTTGAGACTTGATGGTTATTTGGGGTTGATTTTCGATATCATACCCACTAAGTTCGGCGGCCCATTTGGCCAATCAGCCCGACAGTTCGGGCTTATGTAGAACATTACGAAGAGGGTAAGTGGTTATCACACATGTTGGGTGACATTGATAATACGACTTTAGCTTCCTAGAGGCTCTTATTAGAGCAAGGGCCAATTTTTCTAAGTGTGGGTATCGAGTTTATGCTTCTCCCAGAATTCGACTTACGTAATAAACAGGAAATTGTGTGCCTTGCTCTTCTCGAACTAGGACACCACTTACCGCGATTTCCGAGACCGCTAAGTATAAGTAGTGCTTTTCATCTACCTTTGGAGCATGAAGCAATGGTGAGCTCGAGAGGTATAGTTTTAATTCTTCTAACCCCTGCTGGCATTCCGGGGTCCAGGAAAAATTGTTCTTCTTTTTGAGTAGTGAGAAGAACCTATGGCTCCGATCTGACGATCTCGAGATGAATCGACCTAAGGAAACTATCCGCCCTGTCATCCTCTATACGGCCTTAACGTTGTTCACAACTGTGATGTATTTGATAGCCTTAATTTTATCGGGGTTGATCTCGATCCCCCGATTTGACACCATAAAGCCGAGGAACTTGCCCGAACCAACCCCAAAAGAGCATTTCTCGGGGGTGAGCTTCATGTTGTATTTCTCACTATTTTGAATGTTTCCTGCAAATGTGTCAAAGGGTCCTTTGCGCGCAGGACTTAACTAGCATATCATCAATATATAATTCCATTGAGTTACCTATTTGTTCTTCGAACATTTTATTTACTAGGCGTTGGTAGGTAGAACCTGCATTTTTTAGCCCAAAAGGCATTACGTTATAGAAATATGTGCCATACTTAATGATGAATGAAGTATTTTCCTGATCCACCAGGTTCATTTGAATTTTTGTACCCTGAGTAGGCGTCGAGAAAACTAAGGGTCTCATGGCGGCCATGGCATCGATCATGCGATCGATGTTAGGCAGAGAAAAAGATTCTTCGGGGCATGCCTTGTTTAAATCTTTATAATCTACACACATCCTAAGTTTGTTCCTTTTTTTAGGGACTACGACTACATTCGCTAACCATTCAGGATATTTTACTTTATGAATGGATCCTATTTTGATAAGTTTAGTTACCTCGTCCTTGATGAATGCATGTTTTACCTCGGACTGGGTCCTTCTCTTTTGTTTCACTGGCCTGAACTTCGGGTCCATACTCAATCAATGTGCTGTTATTTCTGGTGGGATCCCTGTCATGTCTAAGTGGGACCAAGCAAAACAATCCATGTTATCAATAAGGAATTTAATGAGTTTTTTCTTGAGTTCGGGGGTTAACACCGTACCTAGGTATACCTTTCGTTCGGGCAGGTACCCGATCAATATAACCTGTTCCAGCTCTTCAACTGTTGATTTGGTGTCGGAATCTTCGGGAATAACGAAGGATCGAGGGATCCAATAATCGTCTTCTTCTTCTTCCATTACTTGCTTCTCCGATTCAGTCGAGGCTGGTGGTTGTGGTTTCTATTTGGCCTCTTGTTTTCCTTTGGCCTCCAATCCCTTTGACGTTGAAAGTGCCGATATCGGTATTATCTCATCGATCGCAAATATTTCCTTTGCAGCATGTTGCTCCCCATATATTGTTTTCACCCCGTCCGGTGTCGAGAATTTCATCATTTGGTCGAAGGGACTACCCTCATATTGTGAATCCAGGGCCTCTCGACTAGGGCGTTGTACCTCATGCAGTCCTCGATTACATGGAACTTGGTTTCTTGAATAGTTCCAACCACGTTCACAGGTAAGATGATCTCTCCTTTAGTCGTTTTGCTGGCCATGTTGAAACCATTTAGGACCCGAGCTACAGGCATGATCTGGTCTTGTAGGACGAGCTGCTCCACGACCCTCGATAGGATGATATTTGTCGAGCTACCTGGATCCACTAAAACACGTTTAACTTGAACTTTATTCATAAAGATCGAAATTACCAGATAGTCGTTGTGGGGTTGAGAAATTCCTTCTGTTTCCTCATCGTTGAATGATACTGTGCCTTCTGGCACATAATCTCGGGTCCGTTTTTCCTAGTAATTGATACCTTAGTGCGTTTGAACACGGGCCATTGTGGAATATCGACCCCGCCAACGATCATATGGATCACATGTTGTGGCTCTTCCTATTTATTTTTCCTGTTGGCATCCCTTTCTCTGAAATGATTCTTAGCGTGATCACTTAAGAAATATCGAAGGTGACCCTCATTGAATAGATGGGATACCTCCTCTTTTAGTTGCCTGCAATCCTCAGTTCTGTGGCCATGTGTGTCGTGATATTTACACATCAGATTGGTGTTCTTTAGGAAGGATCGGTCTTTATGGGCCTGAGCCATCTAGTATCTTTGGTTCTTTCGATTGCCGATACAATACCTGATGCGTCGTTATTAAAGTTATACTCCGACAATCGAGGTGCCTCTATGGGATCGGCGTGCTTGTCAAAACCACTCTTTCTCATAAGTCCTCGAGAACTCTGTCCTTGATCACTTCTTTGATCATTTCGGGTGAAATTGCGTCCAGGACTATCGTTCCTGCAATCTGCGATGTATGGTTGATATCGGTCTTTGTTCGATCGAGATTCCCTATCGATATCTCTCTGATTTCTGGTTGCGGACCTGTTCGGATATATAGAACCGGAAGGAGTTCCAAATTGGTCGTCTTCAACTCTAATATTCGATGGTAACGATTATGTACATCGGCCCAGGTTACCGCTGGATATTCGATCAAGTTCTGCTTCAGTTGACGTGATTCTATCGAACTTCGTTCATTCAAACCCTGAGTGAAGGCTTGAACAACCCAATCATCTGTAATTGGTGGCAACTCCATGTGTTCCATTTGGAATCGGGACACGAACTCCCTAAGCATTTCATTATCCTTCTGTTTTACTTTGAAAAGGTCTGATTTCCTTGTCACAACCTTTATGGCCCCGGCATGTGCCTTCACTAAAGAATCCGCTAACATGGCAAATAAGTCAATGGAATTTGGCGGTAGATTGTGGTACCAAATCATTTCCCCCTTCGATAGAGTCTCTCAAAACTTTTTCAATAGAACATATTCGATCTCATAATCTTCCAAATCGTTACCTTTGATGGTGCATGTATATGAGGTGACATGCTCGTTGGGATCGGTGGTCCCATTGTACTTAGGTATATCCGGCATACGAAATTTTTTGGGAATGGGCTTCGGAGCCGCACTTGGAGGAAAAGTATTCTGTACAAATTTCTTCGAATCCATCCCTTTCAAAATTGGCGGTGCCCTCGGTATCTGATCAACTCGAGAGTTGTACGTTTCCACTTTCTTATCATTTGCCTCAATTTTCTTCTCTCCCGATTCAATTCGTTTGGTGAGCTCCTCGAACATCTTCATTATCGCGGGGTCAGTCCCCGATTCACTGGCATTCGACCTTTCTGGTACTGGCTCAGTTCGGCAGGCGGCTTCCGGTTCGGCCCCACTCGGAGTTGATGTTGATTTTGTAGTTGTGCAATAGCGTCTTGTTGAGCCTGTAGCATTTCGAATATCACTTGGAGACTGACTCCTCCATCCTGTGTACCTTGATCATCGGATCTGCGTACACTCCCTTCGGGGTCCGCGCCTAGATTCACATTCAAAGCAATGTATGAAGTGACGTCGACTGGGTTGGCAACCGGTGCTCCCTCGAGATCAGCTTGTGGCACGTCGACCCCTGAAGCAATTACATTGTCGTTTTCCCCGTGAAATCTGAGGCCATTATCGTCATGTATGGGTGTTATTTGTGAGTTTGACATGTTTTTAACCTGAAAGCAAAAATACTCGACAAGAACAAGCGTAAAGTAGCGTGTGTTATCGGAATCAATATTGAATAATCACTATTATCCTTAGCCCCACGGTGGGTGCCAAACTGTTTACCTTAAAATTTGGATAACAATTAAACTTATATTGTGGTTTTAAGGATATGTGATTTCACCCAATACCAATTGATAAATGAGAAAGTAAATGACTGGATTAAACTGTAAATAAATCAAACCAGTATGCAAGATGAGCCTCAACCTCAAAATGATATATTCTCGAGGTGACAGTAGTACAAGAACGATAAGATAAAATAATTCTGATAAGCAGAAAGCAGCACGATAAGCAAGAAAGTAATGATTGTATAGCTTTTTCTCAGTGAACAATGATCCATATAAATGATTGGAATTCCCCTTTATATAGTGGAGGAATCCTAATTATGGTATACTTCTAATTACAGAAGGAAATCGTATAAACAGTTGATTAACCGCTACTGATTTGATCCGTTCCGAGATTCACGCTACGATCCTCGACCAATCGCGGATATCTCGCTCTTTCCGTTACTAAGTTATCCCGATATTTCTCGAAGTCTATCTCTTCTATCTTCGATTGATACCGTCCTCGATCTAGAAAGAGGCTTCGATTTCGGACCTGATGTCTCAGCTCTTCGATGCAACGTCCCAATCTCGATCAAACGGTGAAATCGGGTTGCCTCGATTTCTACCGTATACAAATAAGATTTAAAAGAATTCTTTTTTGTTTTTATAAATATGGATTTAATAGATAAATAGATGACTTGCTTCTCGTTTAGGATTCAAGTAAATAATCATGCTACTGAAGTCTCTTGCGTGAGTACAATGAGTTTACACTAAATAAAGGAAATTCTATGCTAATCTCTCGTAGGCTTCCTTCCTTGCAAGTATTAGCATATCAAGCTAATATAACAAATGAATTGCACACACAAGTACAGTTGGCCCCGACCTCGGACCCCGACCCGCGACTCACCGTTGCCATGCCACTATGCCCGATCCCTGACTCCAAACCTCTCATCCCGAACTAGACCATGATCCTCGATCCCCAAACCCTTGACCTCGACCCCCAAATACCGACCCTAGACCCCAGACCACGATCCCACCCCCGACACTTGACCCTCGACAAACCTCGACCCCTGACCTGGACCCCCCGCAGCTAACCCTGAACCACAATCCCCGATCCACGACCCCAATCCCGGACACAGAACCGTGACCCCATTCCGTCTCCGTAGTATTTGCCTAAATTATATGTAAATGCCTTTTGGTATAATATTTTCGGCTTACTAATCAAACATAAGAAAACAAAAAAACATTTTCCTTCCTATCAGGGTGTGAAAATTTTTCTCTAATTTTTGCATGTTTGGTTAGCCAAAAAATATCTTCCTAATATAACTTCCCTGCCACACATAGTTAAGTCATTTTCCAAGCTGGCGCCAGTCCCGGGGTATTTCTCCAATTTTAGCAGAGGAATAATAATATTTACCAGCAACTCCCATGAATTCAAATATATAGTATATATGCTCTACAATACGTTTGATTATCCATCAAACGAGAATATCTTTATTTGCTTCTCATTTCAGAAGTAAAATTATTTCTAAAACTTCCTAGCCTGATCTGCAAGTTATTGTACTCGCAGATTCGAGGAAAAGAGTAACCAAATTTAACCAAGATGACTTGACGCTGATCAGTGTGCATAGGAAAAAAGACAAGACACAGAGAATCAACTGGAGGCTACAATTATTTCAGGAAAGGAGGAAGCATTAAGGTAATATATGAATTCAACAAAAATGAACCAAAATTCCAGTACAATGCCCTACTTAATAGTAGTACACAAAGTAAACTCAAGATAGCTAAAAGTCCATTACACACTCGAGAATATTTTGACAAAAAAAAAAGAGTCAAGTTAGGATCTTGGCTTCTCCTTCTTCTCCTTGAATAGAGCTAGGAGAGAGACACCAGAAACCTTCACCACCTTGAACCTAACCCCGGGAATATCTCCCACAGCATGACCTTTCCGACCAAATCCAGCAATCAACACTTCATCCTGCAATATCAAAGATCTAACTTAGCACACGGCGAAACTGAAACCACTATTCACTTAAGTGAATCAAATATACTTGAAAGCAAAAGACTCACATTTTCTTCAATATAGTTCAAGCAACCATCGTTAGGGACAAAAGCAGCAATTTTCTTCCCATTTTTGATGAGCTGGACCCTAGCACATTTACGAATAGCAGAATTGGGCTGCTTAGCCTCAATTCCTCTGCGAACGCATTTTAGCAACTGGATAGGTTAGATACAATTTACATGTTTGACGGATAACATAAGCAGTAAAACTAGTGTCAAGATAAACCTACATCTTCTCAAGCACAATTCCTTTGGCATGGGAAGATCCGGCAAATGGCTTCTTCCATTCATTGCCAAGATGCGACTTCTTGTAGGACTTGTCAGCCCACCTTTGTCTTCTTCGGTGGGACTTCAACTTGCGTCCAGCTCCCATTCCACGTGTCTTCCTGTAGTCAGGAGTCATTTAGTAGGAATACACTATGCCTATGCTTCCCACTAGGTTGTTACTCAACATTTGGATGACAAATTGTGTGAAACTGTATCAGAAATGAAGTTCATAGATCTTCTTATACCCAAAGTCATGAGAGCATCTTAGAACTTGATCCTCTTAATTCGATAAGCACGTCAAATCTCAATCAGTTAATTCATGGCACTATAAGATGTTCCTAATTTTTGTTCAAGAACTCATTAATAATTTCTATATTCAACTCCCATTTCATCACAAACTGCTTTAAGCAACTAGAAAGTAAATCATCAAATTTCTGCTAAATCATCCGCCATGAGCTCCTGCACACATCCATCACGCATAAACTTCCTTTTGATAAGGGTGGTGTGCGGGCAAGCTTGAGCAGCACCCGACTATCCCACCGGTACCTCTGCCCTTTCACCAGATCCATCATACATAAAATTTCCATGTCCAAATCAATTAACCACGCCTCAATCCTAAACTAGTCGGAGTCACCTATATAAATCCTTTGTATCCATTCCCCCTCTATTTTAGGTCCATTTAGTTCAGCCATTACAAATTACAACTATTATCTGCTTCTAGCTAATCATATTAACTCAATTTCTCAAAACCCAGCAACTTGCTACATAAAATAAAATCATTCCCTAAGATTAACTAACAAAGAAGAAATAACAAAAGTTGGACATGACACACAATTATATCAGAACTAAAAAAATTGAATTTAAAAAAAACGCTAAATTTGAAAATGCTTCACAAGAGAAATAATGAATAGATCATAAAATTAAAATAGGAAATACAGAGCTTAGTTTATACCCCATGATTGCAGAGTGAAGAGGATTCCGACTTCAGACTAGGGTTTGGGAGGTTGAAGGAGATAGGACTCAGCCGCCTAGCAAAACCCTAATATAAGAAAAATCATTTTGTAGGGACCGTTGGGTGTTTATATACAAGAGGGCTGGATTTTGGGCTTCTTGAAATTGGGTTGTATTGATTGGGTTAAAGTTAAATTCCTGTCCAAAATGGCATGGCATAGCCATTTTTACAGGTGGTTATTAAAAAATAGCCAGTGTTTGTAAAATTATTGAAAAATAGCCACTATTTATTGCAGAGCTAAAATCTAGACGAAGTACCTATTGAAAAACGAAAAGTTCATTATGCTGGATTATCCACCCTTGTGTATAAACTTTCAGTATATTATGTTGGAACTCTAACGATATAAATTCGAACACATTATGTTGGAATCTCATATTTAAAGAGTTTGAACTCCAGTATATTATACTTAACTTTTTCTAGATTTTTAAAACTATTTTTGTTCATATTTTATTTTCGCAAAAAAAAAATGGCTAAAATTTTAATTAATATTAAAACTATGGCTAATTTTCAAGTAGCAATTGTAAGGGCTACTTTCATTAATAGCACAATATTAAAAACATAATACAAAATATTAGAATTAATTAATGATTAACAAATATGGCAGTAAAATATTTATACATATAGCAGATTTAATTCAATTGAAATCAGCAAGAATCCAGAGGCATTCCTAGTATTTAATATATTTTTTTATTTTTTCTCTCCATTCCATAATATGTTTTACGTTTTCGTTAATCAATTCATTCCATAACAGATTTTTTCCTTTCCATACATGGACCTTTTTTATTTAATGTAATGTAGCAAAATTACACATTTTTATATTCTGATGAAATAAAATACATATATTTCATGAAAAAATATAATGATGTTTGTGCTATATATAAATTTTAATGTATGTTCATAAAATTCATATATTTCATGTATATATGCATATGCTGTTTATATACGTATTTATATTTAAATATATATCGTCGATCCATTTCATAATAAATATTTTCTTTTTTATACCTGGACAATTTTATTCAACTTAATCCTAGCAAAAATTATATATCTGTATTTTCCAATGAAATAAAATACATATATTTCGTGAAAAAAATTATAGTGAATGTTTGTTGTATATTATAATCATGTGTTTATTAGGAAAAATCATGTGTGTAAGCATATGTAATTTATACGCTTATTTATATTTAAATAGATACCATTAATATGTCATTTATATTTTGCACTAATACAACATGCATATTTGTATAAATTATCCATATATAAACAATATATATGACATATTTTTTTCTTCTATATACATATTAGTGGCATGTTAATATTTTAGATTAAATTTTATGTAAGGTATATGCTAACGATATACTTTGAATAATATTAATACAATAATGTATTATGATGTGTGTATATATATATATACACACATCAACTTCTTAGAAATTGTCAATACTTCTCTTTTATTTTATAAGATCCCTGTAATTGGTACTAATTTAATATTAACTTATAAAGGAGGAAAAAAATGCTGACATGGCATCATCTCTATGGCCAAAGATCCTTGAGACAACACAGGTTTTTTCTAATCATTAACCCTTTGTTAGTCTCATCTATTTCTAATAATAATATAATATAGCATCGCAACTTGCATTGATTTAGTTTATGTTAGCATTGGATATTGAAGTGTAATATGGTTTCACTGAAAGGCATTGTATTCCCAAAAGATAGATCTTTTTTATTTTAATGATATTCTGTTGAGTAAATTCTTTTATGTTGAGTGTGATAATATTGCATTTATTTCTTTATTTTCGTTAAATCTATCGATGACTATTTGTAAATATTTTTTGAAAAATAATTTATAATTTATCGCTTGAAATTTGGGCGTTTTAACTTAATGTTCAAGAGGTATGAAGTTTTCTTTTACATTCATACCATCACTTCAATGAAATTAATTTTGTAAGATTTTTTTTTTTTTTTTTTTTTTTTGGTAATGATCTCATTGTGCAGGAACCTTCAGTGATTATTTATAAATACCAAGGGGAAAACCATTGAAAAAATGGCGTCTTGAAAACAAGAATATCATGAGAGAGTTCAAGAAGAAAACTCACTTAAAAATTTGATGGAAATGAAGTGAGTATTATATTGTCCTATCTATAGTTTAATATTCTACTCTTTTTTATCTTCTTTTGTTTATTTTATGTTTCTTCTAGATTTGGAAGAAGGTGGTAAAAAATGTGATTGGTATAGATGGATTTCATGAGATAAGGAATTTATTTAAGATGATCTTGGAGGAAAAGGGATTTTGCCTATATCTAGAGTTATTTTCCCTTGGGAAGCTAAAGATAAGAAAAGTAGAAGAATTCCTATATATATTCACTTAAATTCTTTATATCAATTTTAAATTAGATAGAGATGAAAAAACACACTTCTATTACTTCCTTTGCACTTGTACCAAACAACAAACAAAGAGTACTATGAATCCTTTATGCCAAGGAAAAAATAAATAAATTATTCTTCTTTATCTTCATCCTTCCCTTTGTTAAACCATACATGATATGAAGGAACTAGGAAGTTTTAAGTTAGCTCTTCACAACCTATTTTTAAAATTTAAATATTAGTAAAAGATTATTGCATAAATAATAGAATGATCCTTTGTAACGCGCGCAGCGCGGTAAGTTCACTAGTTAATGTATATGCAAGAAAAAATATGCATCATAAATACCAAATCTAATATCATTTATACTTATAAAAGATCATTTAGTCATTACTATGTTGTCTAGTTACTAGTCTGTGTAATTACTACCCTAGTAAGTACACCAATTTCATTTACCGAGTGACTTTCCAAACAGACCCTTACTAGGACTGAAAAGAAAATTGAGTATGTGTAATTACTACCCTAGTAAGTACACCAATTCCATTTACCGAGTGACTTTCCAAACAGACCCTTACTAGGACTGAAAAGAAAATTGAGTAACTCTAGCAAGAAGACGATAAAACACGATTAAAGCAGATAATCTCAATTGGTAGAGACTCGTGCTGACAACGTGTTAAGAAACTAATAAGAAAATAAGAAATAAAGAGGAAGAGTGGTATAAATATAATTCTATTTAAGGTGAATGTCTATATTTTAGAGAGATCTTAGGAGTTTTACTTGGTGGCTAAGTCACTCATTCCCTATAAATAGAAGGGGTTATATTCCATTGCAATTCATCCCAAAATTCAATAAGAATTTCCTCTCTTTCTCTCTCTCTTTCTCTGCAATATTGTACTTCTTCTTTTATTGTTTCATTACACGTTATCAGCACGAGACTCTACCGTCTCAAGAAACACTTTGAGAAGATTAAGGTATAACTTTTCTCCTCTTCTTTTTAATTATGACTGACATTATAAAAAGAAAGTTCCTTGCCCTTGAAATTTCGGGCAAGAACTATATGGCATAAGTGTTGGATGCTGAAATTCATTTAGATGCAATGAGTCTTGGAGACGCCATTAAATATAAAAATAAAGCATCTACCCAAGACTGTGCTAAGACCTTGATTTTCTTGCCCCATCACCTTGATGAAAGGTTGAAAATAAAATATCTCACAGTCAAAGATCCACTTGTTTTGTGGAATGGCTTAAAGGAAAGATATGACAACTTAAAGTTGGTCACTCTTCCACAAGCACGATATTATTGGGCTCATCTGAGGCTCCAAGATTTTAAGTCTGTTTCTGAATATAGTTCTGCAATGTTCAGAATTACTTCTAAATTGAAACTCCGTGGATACTATCACCGACTATGATATGCTTGAAAAAACGTTCACAACATTTCATGCCTCCAATATGGTCTTGCAACAATAATACCGGGAGAAAGGTTTCAAGAAGTACTCTAAGTTGATTTCTCTTCTCCTTGTGGCTGAACAAAATAACGACTTGCTCATGAGAATCCACGAAAATCGATCCACTGGGTCTACACTATTGCCTGAGGTGGATGAGGTGTATTCCCATTATGCTACGCGTGGAAAAGGCCGTGGCCCTATTAATGGTCGTGGTCGTGGATAAGGAAGAAATGTTTCTGGTGTTAATCACCCCCCAAAGAAAAATAAACACCAAAAGTGGAAAAGGAAAGATGAGAAGCCAGAGACAAATGATTCAGAAATCGAATGATATTGTTGCGGTGGAAAAGGGCATTGGGCAAATATTTGTCGTGTACAAAGACATTTGGTTGAGCTTTATCAAGCATCTCTAAAGAATAAAGGCTCTGAAGCTATTATTGTCTATGACAATTAATTTGATATCACCAACCTGGATGTGGCAGACTTCTTTGAGCACCTTGATGGAAAAATAGACCACTTGATCGGTGATGGATCTGTGATTAAAGATGATTGAATAGTTTGGTTTTTAATTTTCGTCTATTTGTGATAGTCAGTGAATAAACATCATATAATCATAGTTCTTTATATGAGTAGTAGTATCATTTATTTTATTAAATAGTGTTAGTTCGTTTGATTAACTATAATTCTAAAATCATATGTTATTTCTTCACCACTAATGATATTTCAGAATCATATATTACGTAATATACTAATGAAGTTTTCGGTGTCAAATCCCAAGAAGCCAACAATGTTTCGGTTGTTGGAATCTATAAAATTGCAATTTAATCATTAAATTTTCTTTAATTAAATTTTACCGTTGCCGTGGTAGAGATATGAAGAGGTATTACACGTTATATGGATAACACCAATTGTAGTCATTTATGACGCAAAATAAGCATACAATATAGATGTGTCAGGTAATGGATATAAAAGGATTTCCAACTTACGATATATATAGGGATAAAACAGATATGTACTTATGACTAATGTGCATCAAAAGTATTTGATTTAAATGATCTATCTAATGACGGAAAGAAAACTCTGTACAATCATTATTTTAATAATTTATACATTGTTCAGTTTTATTTTGTTATGTTAAACTGAGTGAAATGCAATTTGTGGTAAATACAAAATTAAATAACTTATACATGTAAATAAATTTATTGTACTTGTATTAGTCATATGCGTACTGTACTCATAATTGTATTATTTTTAGCTACGTAATTGTTCGTATCATAATCAGAGTTTGCTCGAAATTGCATTACAAGGTCATTATTGAATCATTGATTCAACTTTGTTTCTTTTCCCTTTTTCTCTGAAAATACTAATATTTATTCGTATATTTCTTTTGTATGTCAAACCATGGGAAGCAAATATGGACATCTCACAAAATAAACTTGGATCAAAGTTCAATTGTAAAAATATTTATTTAGTTGATTCATGTACGACACATACAATATTCAAAGAGAAGAAATATTTCTCTCATTTAAGTATGTGTAAGGCAGATTGATGCGAGGCTAGAACGCATGGTTTAACATGTTATATGCCCTACATTTTATATGCGTTATTGATAAAAATAAACTTTTTATGTACATAATAGAGTCTATTTCATGTGTAGGTGAATTGAAGATGGAAACCGCGCTAAATAGATGCAAATACATCGAAAATACGCTCAAGATGCGAGGAGGAGTGCACCGGGCTATAGCCGGGCGCCAGAGCCCAAAAGCCTGACCCTGCCTGGCGTTAGCCAGGCGTTAGAGCTGAAACGCTAGCCTTAGCCAGGCGCCAAGGCTCAAACGCCAGGCCCCTGTTTCGGCTAAATTCGAGTTTTGAAGAGCTTAAGTGTTTCCCGGTTGGAATAGAAGTCTCCTACACGGTTAGGGTATATCCCAAACATATAAATAGACCCTAAAATACAACTTAGAATAGGAGAGAAGAGATTAGAAGAGATTCGAAGGAGATTCGAAGAGACGGACGGCAAGACATCAATTTGTACAGATTTTATTCATTACTTTGTAG